>PVHX01018485.1:0-36821 GCA_004024805.1 Geosciurus inauris | reverse complement strand
AACATTTGGCCTTTGGTTTTTTGAGATTGGCTTACTTCACTTAGCATGATGTTCTCCAACTCCATCCATTTACCTGCAAATGCCATACTTTTTAAATTTTATTTATTTATTCTACTTAGGTTATACATGAGAGCAGAATGCATTTTGATTCACTGTACACAGATGGAGCACAACTTTTCATTTCTCTGGTTGTACATGGTGTAGAATCACATCATATACACATATATGAAGCTAGGGCTATCATGTCCATCTCGTTCTACCATCTTTACTGTCCCCATGCCCCCTCCCTCTCCCTTCCCTTTGACCAAACTTCCTCCATTCTTCCTGTGTCCTCTCCTCCATTGTGGATCAGCCTCCACTTATCAGAGAGAACATTCGGCATTTGCTTTTTGGGATTGGCTTACTTCACTTAGCATGATATTCTCCAATACCATCCACTTACCTGCAAATAAATGCCATAATTTTATTCTCTTTTATTGCTGAGTAATATTCCATTTTGTATATATACCACAGTTTCTTTATCCATTGATCTATGGGGCATCTAGGTTGGTTCCACAGTTTAGCAATTGTGAATTGTGCTGCTATAAACATTGAAGTGGCTGTTTGACTGTAGTATGCTGATTTTAAGTCCTTTGGATATAGATTGAGGAGTGGGATAGCTGGGTCAAATGGTGGTTCCATTCCAAGTTTTCTAAGGAATCTCCATACTGCTATCCAGATTGGTTGCACCAATTTCCATTCCCACCAGCAATGTTTGAGTGTGCCTTTTTCCCCCACATCTTTGCCAGTACTTATTATTGCTTGTATTCTTTTTCTTTTTCATGGTACCAGGGATTGAACTCAGGGGTACTTGACCACTGAGCCACATCCCCAGCCCTATTTTGTATTTTATTTAAAGAAAAGGTCTCGCTGAGTTGCTTAGTACTTTGCCATTGCTAAGGCTGGCTTTGAACTTGTGTTTCTCCTGTCTCAGCCTCCCAAGCCACTGGGATTACAGGCATGCGCCACCACACCCAGCTGCTTATATTCTTGATAACTGCCATTCTGACTGGAGTGAGATGATATCTTAGTTTTGATTTGCATTTCTCCAATTGCTAGAGATATTGAACACTTCTTCATATATTTGTTGATGGATTGTATATATTCTGAGAAGTTCTGTTCAGCTTCTTAGACCATTTATTGATTGAGTTCTTTGGTTTTTTGAGTTTTTGAGTTCTTTTTATATTCTAGAGATCAATGCTCTATCTGATATACATGTAGCAAAAATTTGCTCCCAAAATCTAAGCTCTCTGTTCACCTCATTGATTGTTTCTTTTGCTAAGAAGCTTTTTAGTTTGAATTCATCCCATTTATTGATTTATTTTATTTCTTGCACTTTAGGAGTCTTGTTAAGGAAGTTGGGGCCTAATTTGACTTGATAGAGATTTGAACCTACTTTTTCCTCTATTAGGCACAATGTCTCTGGTTTAATTCCTAGGTCCTTGATCCACTTTGAGTTCAATTTTGTGCATGGTGAAAGGTAGGGGTTTAGTTTCATTTTGGTGCATATGGATTTCCAGTTTTCCCAGCACCATTTGTTGAAGAGGCTATCTTTTCTCCAATGTATGTTTTTGGCACCTTTGTCTAGTATGAGATAACTGTATTTATGTGTGTCTTTTATTCTGTATCATTGGTCTACATATCTATTTTGGTGCCAATACCATGATGTTTTTGTTACTATAGCTTTGTAGTATAGTTTAAGGTCTGGTATTGTGTTGTCTCCTGCTTCACTCTTCTTGCTAAGGATTGCTTTGGCTATTCTGGCTCTTGTTTTTCCAAATGAATTTCATAATCACTTTTTCTATTTCTAAAAGAAATGATGTTGGGATTTCAATTGGAATCACATTGAATATTGTATAGCACTTTGGGTAGTGTGTCCATTTTGACAATATTGATTCTGCCTTTCCAGGAAGGAGCATGGGAGATCTTTCCATCTTCTAAGGTCTTCAATTTCTTTCTTTAGTGTCCTGTACTTTTCACTGTAGAGGTCTTTCACCTCTCTTGTTAGATTGATTTCCAAGTATTTTAATTTTTTGAGGCTATTGTGAATGGAGTAGTTTTCCTGATTTCTTTTCCAGAGGATTAATCACTGACGTATAGAAATGCATTTGATTTATGGATGTTGATTTTTATACCCTGTTACTTTGCTGAATTCATTTATTAATTCTAAAAGTTTTCTGGTAGAATTTTTTGGATTCTCTAAGTATAGTATCATGTCTTTGGTAAATAATGGTAGTTTGAGTTCTATTTTTCCTATTCATAGCCCTTTAATTTCTTTTGTCTGTCTAATTGCTCTGACTGGTGTTTCAAGGACTATGTTGAATAGAAGTGGTGAAATAGGGCATCTCTCTGTCTTGTTCCGGTTTTTAGAGGGAATACTTCCAATTTTTCTCCATTTAGGATGATTTTGGCCTTAGGTTTAGCATAGTTTGCTTTACCAATGTTGAGGTATGTTCCTACTATCCCTAGTTTTTCTAGTGTTTTGAACATAAAAGGGTGCTGTATTTTGTCAAATACTTTCTCTGCATCGATTGGTAAAATCATATGATTCTTATCTTTAAGTCTATTGATGTGATGTATTATGTTTATTGATTTCTGTATGTTGAACCAACCTTGCATCCCTGGAATGAACCCCACTTGATCATGGTGCACTATTTTAAAATATGTTTTTGTATGCAATTTGCCAAAATTTTGTTGAGAATTTTCGCATCTATATTCATCAGGGATGTTGGTCTGAAATTTCCCTCTTTGATGTGTCTCTGTGTTGTTGTTTTTTTTTGGCAGCATGTGAAGACTGGTTTACAGAGGCAGTTGGCAAAAACCCATCCCTCCTTGCTAGTTCATATTTCTTCCTGGAAAATATATCAAAGGTCATGATAGACTTTTTGTTTTATACAGCTATTTGACCACCATCCACAACAATTTCATGTCATTTAGGAGTCAGGCCTGGGATGATAGATGCTGATTATTATTATTTATTATCATTATAACACACACTTCCTTTGCTGGGGGTCTCTGATATTGTTCAAAGATTTCCAAATTTTTACTGTTGGCAATGTAGATTTGTGGTTTACAGGATGAGATTGCTGAAGGAGATAGAGTTGGTGGCTTGTAGCATGTCTTGATCTCCAACTGGATAAAGTGACATGCAAAATGTGCCGCATGGTCCTCATTCATCTGCTCCAGTAGAGCTCAAAGAGCCATGAGTCTCATGATCTTGTCAGGACCTTTTGGGCTCTTGAATTGGAAAAGTGTCTTAGTGATTTGAACAAATAAGTCTTAGTAGCAACCTTGACTCATAAATATATTGACCCTAGAATAAATAGATTGGGAATCATCTATTGTGCATTTTTGCCTTAGAGCATAATTGACGGAGCAGGATTCAAACAGTTTCTTACCAGCTAGCACATTTGGCCTGTGCAGGCTCCAAACTGGTCAGGAGATGCTGAGCTCAAGGCTGTCTTAGACTAGATGTCCATGAAACCTGTGGGTAAGTGACTGCAATCTGGATGTCTTGATATCAGTAATAATACACTGAGACTATCTTGTAGCAAAGATCATGGCCTCATAATCTTCCACAGGTTCTACCACTGCTCTGACTCCACCTGGATTGAAGACAAAGTAGAGCTAGCACATTTTTTTTTATACATAAGAAATCAAAAACAATAAAAATAATAAGCATTCATATAGACTTTTTGATGAGTAACTACTTTACAAGAATTATACCACTTTTCAACAGTCCTATGAGGTACATACAGTTATATCCATTTTACATACAAGGAAACATAGACATACTAAGATAATTGCTCCAGGTCATATAGCTACTGAAGTGGGGCTATAAGCCTGAGAGTCAGACTTTAGGATTCCCATGCTCTCATAGGTTGTGAGGGCACAGGGGTTTCTAAGATGGTCATATGGACAAGAAGCTACAGACCAGAACAGAGGTATTTAATGCTTGGACCACTGCCTCTGTATAGGTGCCTCAGGAAAATGCCATCCTGTCATTTCAGTTCCCAACAGCCTGGTAGCCTCCTTTGTGATTCCTACTAGGAATCATTGATTACTGAAAATGGTTTGTGAAGCAATCCAATTAAGTGAGCCAAGAATTACATGTCAAGTGTTACTATCTTTATTTGCTTATGTCAAGTGGAGTCAGAGGCTTTCTGTGATCAGCAAAGCAAGTGTAAAGTGGTTGATTAATTTCCTTTAAGTTTTGTCAAAATTTGTGGTCAGGGAATCTAATTTTCAGTTTAATTTCCCTTCTTAACGCACGCCCCATTTTTTCTATTACTGCTAGCCAGAACACATCATTTGGAATTTCTCTTTTCTTGAGTGCTGGGTTAATAATATTAATCCAAAGCCTTCTCTCATCTTATCTTTAAGTAATTTGTAAAGGATGGTCAGTTACAGGCCTGGTTAAGTAGACATCAGCCATTTTGTAGACTACCTATACAAGCAAATGAGTTTTATTAAATTATCCTTCAATAGATATATTTTTCTCCACTAGAATATTTTTATCATTAGTATTTTTGTGTGATGTATTTTCTGCCTACTATGGGCTCACATGCAGAAAGTGTGAGAGTCTATAAAGCCTATAGCTATAGCTTCAGGTTTTCTCATTTAAAAATGAATTTCATAATTAGATTTATTTTGTAGACTTCTGATTAGATTACATAATCTTTGTAAATGTCTTAGTCTTGTACATGTGCTAAGTTTTCAACACATGCTAGGTATGGCCATGTGGCCTGGGCTTGTCTTGGCTTGTGATCCTGTGAAATGGAACCAGCTGGTGGCCCTGGTCCAAGACCTCCCCTGGCTCTCTGAGCTTCTAGACCTCTCTTGAGACTACTCTTTCCTCTTCCATATTGCTTGTGCCTGAACTGTGACCATTCTCAATCCTCAGCTGAGATTTCATCTACAGTCACTGTGCAAGGTGTCAGTTACAAGTGCAATAGCGTGCTTGCAGTGTTCTCATTCTTAGTGTTGAGAAATTGACATGTAAGATGTCAATTTTCCCCTTTAGTTACTACTAGGTGATCCGTGAAGCCTCTTTTATAAAGCAGACTCATCATAGACACTCAAGGTATATGTGGTATTGCTAACCCATCCTGGATCCATTTGGCATGGAAAGTCTTGAGTCCCTACAACCCCCTAAGTCATGGTTTCCCCAGGACTGTCTTGGTTTTAAAACTGCAAGTCTCAGGTTTCAGAAACCTCCTTGGACCTAGGCAAAGCAGAATAGTTGGTCACCCCAGGTGCAGAAGACCAAGGCATTCAAGCAAGTGCACCTCACATCTTGTTTGTATGTAATTGCTTTACTGTAATAAAAATAGAAATTAATTATTCCCTTTGAAATACAATAACTGCCTGTAAAGTTCTGTAACAGAAGAGACTGTTACATAGTTTCTCCCAAGTACAGCACATAAGAGAATCCTATGGAATCTACCTTTATCCTCGACTGCCACCCTGCCCCTCTGTCCTGCCCTGTTGGTACAGGTACTGGTTCTGGGTTAACTACTTCTTTCCTGTTTTGTGTTCCAGTAACCAGAATAACCCAATTTCTTTAAACTTCTGACTTCCAGTATTCTAAGAAAGTGCATCCCTCTGTCACTGACCTCTTTGTTTCCAGCCTGCAGAGGAATTGAGAGCTGCAGCCTACCTCCTCTCTGCCATCTTGGTTGCCCCTTATCCCCTGCCTTATGTATTCTGAAGCTATGTATATCTTGTCCTGTCTAGTACAACAGATCCTGTGGACTCTGTAGAACTATTCAGAATAATGAGGACAATTGAAAAACAAGATGTCTCTTTGCTCAATTTGAAGTGAGAACTATAACTGACAAGCCTTAGGTCAGTAGATCACCATCTTTTAGCTCCTATAAAGACAGTCAATCTAGAAAATCAAATAATCATAAGAAAAGATGGTACCAGAGCAGAGGAAGCTGAGTAATCATGTTAGAAAGTTCTGCTCACATATCTGAAAGTCCATACCAGGGCAAGGGTCTCAATCCTGGCTGTAAAGTATTATCTTTGCTCCTGGGTCTATCCCCCAGAGATTCTGATTTAATTTGCTTGGGATAGATCTCTGGCATTGCTTTATAAAAACCACAATTCTTCAGGTTATCTTAATTTTTATCAAGGGCTATGGCTAAGGATATAGAAATTACTCCTCACTGCTAACATGGAGAACTCTATTCTGAGTAGTACCAGACATACACCCAAGCACTTTGCCTCTGCTTTAACTCCATAAAGATTGAACCAGTCTGCTAATACTTTGCAGTTACTTTCTATTTGTAGTTCCCTGAAGGCAATACTAGGTCATTTCTACAGAACTTGGAGGTGTTTCCAAATGACTTCTTATGGTGGTATGAATCTGAGTAGCTAATATCCTCCATTGATAATTAGTTTTTATTAGCTCCAATTTTAAACAATGGCATTTACAGTTCTTTCCTTGAAAGCTAAAAGGGCAGGCCCATTTTAAGTCTTTAACAGGGACTATAATTCACTAAAATTTTAAAAAGCCCAATAGTATCTAATTGAATTGTTTCTATACTTCACTCCATTTCCAGAAGACTTTCTCCATATCTTCTTTACTTGCCTTTGGAAACTTCTAGAATAAAGCTCTTATTCTTAGCTAAATAGTCAGCATTTCATTGGCTGGACTCCAAATTGATCCCATTTTCCCAAGTATCAACAGCTATTTTCTTCATCTGTTTTTTTTTTTTCCTTCTTTCTGTTTCTAAGTTTGGTCAACCTGTAATGCCTTTCTTCTGATCTCTTTTCTCTGAAGTGTTCTCTGTAGTGGTTCTATCCAAGTTTCATGGGCCATAGGAAATACAAAGTCACTCTCTCCCTCTGTCCCTGCCGTTTCTCATTTATAGGTTTTTTGAAGGTGAATGACTCAGTCATATTATACTATTTTATAACACAACCAATTTCAGTTCAGCAGAGTTAGCTGCATCACCTGTCATAAATATAAAGCAAGTGCATTTCTTTGCAGTTGTTGTTTGAGGGGACTTCCTCCAGCCCGCCATTATTTTTTTTGCAAGGCCAGAGGGTGAAGGGCTGTACATAATTGAAGGATCAGCTAAAATCCTAATCCTTTTAGCAACACTGTTGCTCTTATGAGCTTCTTCTATAAGCAGCCTCTGAAATATTATTTTCATTTTTTAGTTGTGGAAACTCAGACACAATCTAACAGAGAGATTAAATGCCCTCCCCAAGGACATTCGTTGCTAGTCAGAGGTTGATCCAGTAATCTAATTAAGGTCTTATAATTCCAGCAGTGTTGCCAAAACCTCACTTTCCCCTCCTTCTCCTGCCAAACCTAGTAATTGAGTATGATGACCTGCCTGGCCCTCTGCCCTGGAAGTCCTCTGATCCCCACAGCTGAAGCCATTTGACCACATTTAAAGGTTCCACTCTGGGCCAAGGGTATGGAATGCTGATCATTAGTCAAAAGGAATTTAAGGTACCCTCACAGGAATCAGGTCTTGCTACCTATGCTCCTTTGGGCATGGCCTTTGTAGGAATTGCCCATCCCTGTTTTGTAGCCTGGTGCTTCTAATGAATTGGATTGCTTTTCTGTCTCCCTTCATGGGATTCTCCCTTTTGTCCTTTAGTTCCTAGAAGACTGTGGCTTCTCTGCCTTGGCACCTGGCCCACCCTCTCAGTGGTGGGAGCCCTGCCTTCCGCTCACTCACCACCTGCTCACTTTCCCCAGGGGCACTGGCTTTGTCCTATTCCATTGCTGGAATAAACCTCCACCATATCCCAGACTTCCTGATTATCTGGTACCTGCCTAAGCCCGGTGTCTCACCAAACCCTAAGGACCTGTGCGGCTCTGCCTGTCTGGGCTTCTCCCTGGCTTGAAACTGGGTAGCTCTAGGTGCAAGGTTCTAGCTTTACCCCATCACCTATGAAGCTCCAGTTTCTTTGTCTGAAAAGAAGCCACTCATTTCCCACACCAGCTGGAGATTTCATTTGGACCCAGTGCTTTGCCTTGCTTTTTATTTATTTCTACTAGATGTTAAACTTCTGTCCTGGCATCTGGGAGTAAACAGCCTTTTGCCTTTGTATTTCCAAGTGGGATTTTTTTCTCTTTGCTTTTGATTTGGTGACTTATTTCACATTGTCCTTGTTTTCAGCCATGGTATCACGTTCCTTGATTTGTTCGTTTGTTCACTCTTTCTCATTTGATTTTGTAGAGGCTGTTTGAACCATCTCTTGCTTCATGAGACTGCCCAGCATAGGGATGTATGAACAGTTGGATACACAAACACAGGCACTCAGATATTCTGTTCATTTCCTTTCTAATGATCCCTGGTTGTCAGTTAGGGTAGATGATGTGTGTGAAATTGAGAGGTCTATTTTTAGGTTCTGTCACTCTCCCCTCCACAACTCCTTAAATATGGTTGACATTAAACACTTGGCTATTAGTAATAAAGCAAAAACTGTTGTTGTTTTGTCATAGTCGAGTTTGGTGTCAGAATGAAGGAGAGACTTGTACAAGTTTACCAGAATCACCATATCCTTCACTTTGTGTAGGAAGGGAAGCAAGACAAGGCTGTTAAAAATTTCTGGAAATAAGTAATGTCTTTGAAGGAATCATATTATCAGATGTGCACATAACCCTGAATTGTAGTATTTGAAAATATTAGAAAGAAGAGAGATTTGAAATCAAGCAGCCTTAGGAAGGGACAGACATGAGATTAGAGTCAAATGAGATTCATTTCATACCATCTACCCAAGGAGGACAGAATCAACTAACTACAGGTGTCTATTTAGTCCTTATGTACATTTAGCATGTTTACAAATTTTCACTACAGCAAATAACATAGCACATACCAGTGTGTGCTTTTAAACATACATGTCCATGTTTCTAATGAGTGCAGACCTTGATGTGGAATTGTACATCACAGACTTTTAGAAAAAATACTTTTTGCACTTTAGAAAGGCAACCTAGCCTAAGGACACATTTTCTCTTTGGGCAAGATCAGTCTTCTCAATACTTGCATATTTCTTGGGCAAAACTCAATTACTCTTTTCCTTTGCATGTCCGTGCTTGCTAGTGAACAATATGATGTGGTTGAAAATAGCAAGGTAATCTGTATGTTCTAAAATAGAAAATATCTCAAAAACCAATTGTTAAGTCAAAGCAAGTTGGAAAGCATCACATATGGCGCTGTGTCATTTATAGGAGAGGGCTGAACTCAGAAAAGTATGCATTGCTATTTTACTTATGTACATGTGTATAGGAAAGAAAATGTGCATAAAGCTGAACCTCAAAGTGATGATAGTTACTACCTTTGCTGAGAAAAATGGAATTGGGAGAATAGTATGAAAACAGTGTTGAGATTCTTTGCATATCTGCATTATCTGAAGTGTTACAGTAAGAACATATCCCAGAATTGACATATATATTTTTCAAAAAAACATAGTATAGTGTCTTCTGTGATAGGTATATGAATTTTTATTAAATGACTGTTGGAATAGTAAATTTTATATAAGCAGACATTTTTATCATCATTAACTATTATGTGGCCAACCACAGGTTGGAGCTACCAAGGGTGGAAATGATGGATAGAACTGTCAGTACCCTAAAAATGCCCATGGTTTTGTGTGGAAGCAGACATTTAGGCTGATAATTAAGCTTCGCTTGGAAAGGGGATTTAATTGGAGATGGTTGCCAAGAGCTGTGGGAGGAAGGCAGGAGAAATCGTCTAAATGGTGGTCACATTTAATTTAGAGCTTACAGGTGTTCTCCAGGGAAAGAAGATGCAAGTGACTTCCTAGCAAGATATAATATTACAGGCAAGGGCACAGAAGCATAAAAGGGGCAGGCATTTAATTGGCCAGAGATATACTTATGGGTAAATCCCAGGTGGTGAAGCTGGGAAATATGGTGGGTACCAGTGATGGTAGATATAACAGATGGGACCATAGAGATGGGTGCTTTTCACCCTAGCATCACAAGTGCCTAGCGCAGTTGGAGAGACTTAGTGAATGTGTGCAAGCACATGTAGTACTGTTGACATGTTGACTGTTGACATATCACTGTTGGTGGCTTCATAATCTCTGGTCCCCCCAAGCTCTTCTCTCATCCTTCTGTACACTTCTCTATCTGATGGTGTTCCCTTCTCAGAACGTCCCCACTCTCTCAATTTTAAGGTTTCTGCTTTTCATTACATTGATAGCCTCATGTACCTCTGTTCTAAAATTACTCTCCGTATGCTCTACCTCCTCCTCCACCGACTCCATCTAGCAGGCTGAATGTGCTCCTAGGGTGCCCTATTTATCTTCTGAAACTTTTCTGTCTTTGCACCTCTATTGTCTACTCTTTTTCATTGTATCTCCCCCTCTCTCCTTATCTCTTTTGAGACCTTTACCTCAAATCCTGATTTTTTCATCTTGTATCTCCAGCAGATAGCATTGTTCCTTACATACAGTAAGTGCTTAATAAGTGTTAAATAAATGAATTTAAATGCATAAATAGATTTTCCCTCCATTTGATGGTGGGTTGTTGACCATTATTTTGTCTTTTTATACCTGGTCCATCAAATAGTACAATGCTATTGTGTAGTGATAGGACATTGTAATTATGTGGTTATAGGACAATATAAATATTAATAATTCATAGGAGGGAAAGAATAATGGGGTAGAGCATTGCAAGGGACAATATCATATTAGAATTCAGAGCAGATTGGAGGCTGTGTTATTCTTAAAAAACACATTTCTTTAGAAAAGTAACTTTTCAATACAATCAATGTTGTAAAACAATTTTTAATTTTCCTTTTCACATGCTGAGGTTTAGATATGTTAATTATACGCAAAATACCTCAAAATCATATCAGTGTTTTATTTCAGTGACTAATTGTAATACAAAAGAAGTCTGATTGCTCCACCTAGAGTAGATATCTCCTCCTAGTGCCCCTTGCCTTTGTCCTGGGCGCTCTCCTCACCCAGCTGTCCTGTGCTCATAGCACTCATCACTGCTAGACTGTTGACCTGAGATCTGTCTCTCATGTTAAGGCATAAGGCACGTGTGGGCAAGTGTCTGACAGTCTTCCTTACCTAGAACGTCCCAGAGGGCCTGTGTGTGGTAGATACTTGATTAAATGTTTCATGACTACATAAATCTTCTATTCATTCTGTAGAAAAAACTAATCATTTGCCTCTTGCTTAATATTAAAATTTCCTTCTATTTACATTTTCTTCTTTTAAACTTTTGGGAATTAGTCCTTACTTGGCAGTTTTGAAGATCTTTGCATGCACCTGACACAAAATTATCATCCCTAGTTATTAATAATGGTTTGCTTATTTTAAGTGGCTTTTAAATAATTGGAATTACAATATGCAGAGGCACTTTCCTTACTTTCTGTGCTGCCCTTTCGTCCAGTCCTTCATCATTTGGAAGTAGTTTTGTTTAAAGTAGAAAATAAAGAAAGATGGAGAAGTGCTGCTGAATACGTTAACCCTGGAAATCAGAACACTCTGCAAATAGGAATTGCAGTGTTAATGTGATAGATTAAAAGTTACTGTTTGACACCTTTCCTGTGTGGCATATTTTAAAAAAGCAATATGTTAATATTTTAAAACTGAAGTCATGAACTAAATACAAGCATACACACATGCATACATCCACATACACATTCACACACGCACATATCTAGCTGGAGACTTAACTACTATTTACTTTGAACAATGGGGCAAACAGAGCATGAAATTAAGTGTCAGACACATTAAATCTACAGATTTTAAACTTTTTATATGGTCACTTTTCAATGAATAACACTAACTTGAAAACTAGTTTGACTCAAAAGAATTATGGAATAAAATATATTTGATGAGTAGAAATCCTTTGATTGAAAAGCTAGCTGAGAGAGTGTCTGGCATTGCCCTGCTGGCAATGTGAAAGATTTTTGCTGCTTCATAATCAATAATCCCAAATGACTCTGAAGGGCTCTGCTGATGTATGAAAGGTACAGAAAAATAATGTAATGGAGGACAGAGAATCAGTGGAAAATCAGTTTGGAATCCTTTTCAGGGCATTTCTTTAAGCATCAGAAAAATGTCCTACACTTGATTCTCTCTGGTCTGTATATCAAATGTGTAACCCAGATATTTTTATTATTAAGGTAATGTGCTTTCAAATCAAAGAGGTCAAGAAATGCAGGAGACACCTTTGAGCCTCCAGCCTCCTTGTGCACCTGCTCGGAATGCCAAATGGCTGATGGATCAGAATGAGGCCCCAGAATAGAAATAGAAAGTAATGTGCACACAAAGACAGAGGATGACGATTTTTAATTTAAAAACCTGGCTATGATTAAGGGGCAAATGGGAATGGAATACAGAAATGAGAAAGGAATTTTATTAAAAGGGAAGAAAGGATGAAAACATGCAAGAAGGTTTTAGATGATATTTTGTGGAGAAATGTGATTTAGTTAACTTGGGAAACTTAATTTGTGGTGTGTCTTTTCATTTCATTGTTCATTCACATGGATTCTGGGTGATGTTTATCAAATGAGAGAGTGTTTCTTCTTTGAGGTATGTTAAATGCTTCCTTTGAAGATCACAGCTTTCATACCCACAAATAGCATTCATGAGCCCAGTGAGCATTGCTCCATGAGATTCTGGATTTCTATTTATGGCCCTTAATAATCCTCTCTAGAGAAGGTGGGTCAACCCGGAAGACCCAAAGGACAAATCATATAGGAAGAAAAGGCCAAGCAATTGCAAGTGCTTCTTCCTGAGCAAGCTGTGTGTACTGGTTAGAGGATCTGTGTGTAATTGGATCTTCTTGGCCAATCAGCAAGCATGCTAAAATTTCTCTTTCTAAGAATAAGAGCCAGTTTCGTGTCAAGGTCTTTAAAAAAATAACCAGGATGTGGTGCGGTGTTTCTGTTCTTTTTTTTTTTTTTTTTTTTTTTAAGAGCTATAAGGTGGTACCACCAAGTTCTTTGCAATTTTGCCTTCCTATCAGCCTGAGAGAATTCTGTTAGTGGGAAATAACTAATCTGGCTTATTATGTCATTGTCAATAAATACTTCTGAAAACACTTTTTAACTAATTTTTACCTGCCCCGTAGTTCTTGAATTAAAGAGTAGCAGCTGTACCAGGAGTAGTAGGAATCATAAAATATGGTAATAGTACAGACTGCCATTTCTTCATGTTCACTGATGCCAGGGTCTAAATAGCATATTTTATTTTCTAATTTAATCTTCATAGCAAACCTGTGAGAAAAATATCATATCCCACTTACCCTTCTGGTGAAATGTAGTCTTAGACAAATTAAATCACCTGCTTATGAGTGCAAAGCTAATAAATGGAAAAACCAAGATACAAAAACCAGGTCCATGAAATTCCATTTGAGCAGAGTCAGAAAGAGTGCCCTCTCTCAATGTCACTCAGCCTTATTTAGGCATCTTGATCTGATTGGCTCTTACTTGTGAATATGAAGTACAGAATGAAAGTCTTCTATGCTAGTCAATGCTCAATACTCAGCACTGAATGTGATGCTAGGCACTGAACAAATATCCAGTAAATATATTTGAACAAATGAATTAGCCAGGGTAGAACCATCATATTTTCAAATTCAAATGTACAGGGCACTCCCAGCTATTGCAAGTTGCTTCATTGCTTTGCTTTGTCTTAACACTAAAATCTTGATTTTATATCAAATTGGGACAAAAGATACAGGTCAAGAACTTTCATTCTGTTTTCCCACTTCTAAAATGTATATATCATCCAAAAAAGAAAGGGGGGGGAGAGAAAGGAGAGAGAAAGAGAAAGAGAGGAAGAAAGGAAGGGAGGGAGGAAAGGAGAGAAAGAGGAAGAGAGGGAGAAGAAAGAGAAAAGAAAAGAAAGACCAAGCTGGACAATGAAAAGAGGTCCATATTTACTGAATAAGTTATTCATATATTCTGCCTGATTTTGGGAAATAAATGGGTATGGGAACCTATCAGATAATGTTAAGAGCTGTAATGAAAATACAATGTGTTAAAAATACTATGGGAGTTGTTAGATTGTGTGGTCAAGGAAGATAATTCGGAGGGGATGATATGTAGCAGAGACCCAAAGGAAGCCTGAAGCCAAAGCCAGCCGTGAGAGAAAAGCTTGCTTTGGTTACCTGCCCTCAAGTAGGGATGGGCTTGCTGTGTTGCAAGAGGACAACAGTGTCTGGGTCTTGGGTCATCAAAACCAAGATAGGGAAAGGTACAAGATATATCAGGAGCGGTCCCTAAAGACTGCAGAATGGAGTTTAATTTTTTTAAATTTTTTATTTGTTCTTTTTAGATATGACAGTAGGATGTATTTTGACATACATAAATGGAGTATAACATCCTAATTAGGATCCCATTCTTGTGGTTGTACATAATGTGCAGTTACACTGGTTGTGTGTTCATATATGAACATGGAAAAGTTATGTTCGATTCATTCCAATGTCTTTCCCATTCCCATTCCCCTTCCTTTCACCTCATTCCTCTTTATATAATCCAGTGAATTTCTATTCTGCCCATCCCGTTGTGGGTTAGCATCCAAATATAAGAGAACACTTTAGATTTTGTTGTAAGTTCAAGGGGGAAGCCATTGAAGGACCCAGTAAAATTTATATTTCAAAGTGTACTTTATGCCATGGAGGAAAAATTGTAGGTAGCAAAGGTAGAAATTGGAAAATTGGGAGGCTTTTGCCTGATGTAGATGGGAGACATTTGAGTTTTGAACTGGGGTGGAAAAGTAGATATTAGTGTATGGACCCTAGAGATGCCTTCTAAGAAGACTCTGTGGTCTTTATGGACATATGTGGGTAGGTGAATAGGTTTTTGTGTGGTAGGCATGGAGGGATGAAAGGGTAAAGAATGAAAGGATGACTATGGGGCTTTGGGTCAGTATCTACCAAGATTTGGAAACATTGGTAGAAAAGCAGATTTGAAGAGAGTCATGAAATCGATTTTGGATATGTTAAGTTTGAAAGTCCTGTTGTATGTCCAAGTGAGAACAAAAAGGAAGCTTGTAAATGACTCTGAAGTTATGGAGAAATAGTGGAGGAAAAGTATAAATTTGGAAGTCATTGACATCTGACAAAAATTTAAACAAATGGGACTTGAAATGACTCAATAGAGAGTAGAAAGGGTTCCAGGACTAAACCCAGAGTACAGCATTTAAGTCACAGGAGGAGCTGCTGGCAAAGAGTGGATTAGCCAGTGACCCAGAAAGAAAATATCAGAGAGAGATGTATGAAAGCCAAGATAAAAAAGAATTTCAAGAAGATAGTGTATACTATTGAGTATATGGTTCCAAGAGACCACATGACAGAGGTGTGATATTGAAAGAAGCAATATTGGAAATAGCAATTTATATGCCTTGGTGGCCATGACAGGAGCGTGTTCAGTGGAAGGATGGGGAGGGAAGCCCAACTAGAATGTGAAGGGATGATGTTTACCTGGGATGAGACCAGACAGATAGAGCAGTGGCTGGAGGGAGACATGGAAAGAGAGAGGTTAAGGGCTTTCAAAATACATGATGGCAAAAGATTGGAAAAAATCTAAATGTCCACTCATAGAGGAATGATTAAATTGGAGCATTATAGTGGACTCTAAGTACATGTAGATGTACTTTTGTATGTGGACATATAGTTTTTATTGCATTTATAAAATACATCATGATAATACTTTTTAGCACATGGAGATCTCCCGTACAAGATGGAAAACTAAACAGAGATGTCTAGCTCCTTTTCCTATTGAATTCCACTAGCAAAAATAAGAATATGAATATAAGATAGTAGTAAAAATGAGAATGAAGCAGAAGAGAAACAACTGTGTGAAGAGGATACAGGGAAACCAAGTAGAAAAGACCATTAGCAGGGCTGGGGCTGTAGCTCAGTGGTAGAGTGCTTGCCTAGCATGCATGAGGCACTGGGTTCGATCCTCAGCACCACATATAAATAATAAATGAATAAAATAAAGATCCATCAACAACTAAAAAATATTTAAAAGAAAAAAGAAAAGACCATTAGCAAAATATATACAAAGCAGGTATTTGTAGAGCCAGGAGGGAGTTGGTATGACAATAAATTCTCAAAGAAGCTGTGGACTTGGAGGTAGAACTGAGAAACAGGACATAAAGTAGGGAATAATTAAAGAAGTGTTTATCAAGCATTCCTCTCCCTGCCCACTTTAGCTTATAGGAAGAAAGCCCAGTGGCCATATTATAGCACAAGCAAATTATCATCATTCTCATTGTCGTCGTCATCATCCATCCCTGAAATGTATATGTGAATGTGTTTTTTAATGCATGTGGGAGGAATTGGAGCATGTTGCATGGATGTTAGCACTGTAGAGCAATATCATCCTCATTGTGGCCCTAGGACACTCTGAGTAAAAGGCCACTCCGTCAAGAAGTCCAATACAAGTATGCAGAAATCCAGTGGGATCTTCATGGCTTTGTTGTTGTTGTTAAGAAATAAAAATATAAACCAGTTATTTGCAGGTAACCCACAGAACAAGTCAAATATACTGAAAGAAAATGTTTGAAAAATATCAATCCTCCTTTGAAAAACTTTAGTATCCTCAGGGGAAAAGGGAGTAGTGGAGATGGAATTAGAAAAAGTTTTGTTCCATGCTTTTATAATTATGTCAAAATAGATTCTGCAGTCATGTATAAACTAAAAAGAACCAATAAAAAGATAATGTGTAAAAAAAAATACATATTGTATCCATTTTTTAAAAGTCCAAGATGCTTTGAAAAAGAAATCAAAACTAAGATGGTCCTTGAAATTTAAAATTTTTAAATAAATTTTAAAATGTAATAAATGATTTGACAGATGAAATTGAGAAAAATCTCTCAGGATTTTTCAAGCAGGATTCAGCAAACTCCATAAAAGACGAATAAATAATTTCACCTTTGCAAGCCACATAGTCTCTGTCACAATCATTTACCTCTGGCTTTGTAGCAAAGCAAATGAGCATGGCCATTGTTCTAATAAAACTTGATTTATGATGATCACTGAAATTTGAGTGGTACTTAACTTTTACGTCTTAAAAATTTTTTATTCTTTTGAGGTTTTTTTTAACCATTTAAAATATACAGACAAGTATTTGCTCACCTTACAGAAATAGGCAGCAGGTTAGATTTGGTCCATGGCCCATAGTTTGCTGACCTCTAATGTAAAATATATGAATTTATATATTATAAAAATATTTTTGGAAAATATTCAACTTCTAGGATATACACCTGAAAAAAATTGAAAGCAGCATCTCAGAAAAGAGATATTTGCCCATCCAGGTTCATTGCAGTGTAACTCACAAGGCCAGAAGGTAGATGCAGGCAAGCTGCGTGTCCACAGGTGGATGAACAGATGAAGTAAGGTGCATATTTACAATTGAATTTTATTGTTCAGCCTCAAAAAGAAGGAAATTCTGACACAGGATACAACATGGATGAACCTTGCTATGAAATCAGCCAGTCACAAAAATACAAATACTACGTGATTCCACTTAGATGAGGTACTCACAGTACCCAGACTCATAAGAAACAAAGTAGAATGGTTGTTGGCAGGAACGAGGAGACAAAATAGAGAATCATTGTGTAATTGGTATAAGGTTTCAAGATGAAAAGAGTTCTGGATGTGGGTGCTGGTGATAGGTGCACAACAGCGTGAATGTAATTGAAATGGTTAAGATGGTAAATTTGATGTAATGTGTATTTACAACAGTTAAAAATAAATGTTAATAAAAATAATCTAGAGGGTCCAATATTTAATGATACATGATCTAGAAAAGAGAATAGATAATGGAGGATATATTTTTAAAAATAGTATTATACTTATTTTAGTATAATATAATAGTAATTATACGTAGTATAATATAATAGTAATTATACTTATTTTTTAAATATACCAAACAAAAATAGTAATGCAAAATCACCAGAGCTCAACCTTTAAGTTGAAAGTGCCTACTGAATGCCTGTCAGAAAGAGTGAAGGAAGACCTGTATCTAAGCACATTCTCATGAAATGTCAATATATAAAAAAGAAATATTTCTAAACCTTGTAGAGAGAAAAATAACTAAGATATGCAAAAAAACAATGAAAGTCAAATTAAACTTCTCACAGCACTACTTGAAGGATAGAAAGCTGGAAAGTGATGCCATCAGAATACTGAGGATTTATTTTTCCACTTAGAATGCTCCATCTTCCCATCCTATCAATCTAAGTTTAAAGGAAGGATGACAAATTTCTGACACACAAGAACTGAGAATATTTACATCCCACAAACCCTTAGCAACATGCTTAAGAATGTGTTCCAGCAGAAAGAAGACATAAAGTGAGAAAAGGGAAACCAAGGACCTAGGAAATAGCACATCCATCCGCTCACCCATCCTGGAGCAAGAAAGGCAAATCCTAAATGGTTGCTACAAAGCAAATCTGGATGCAGCCAGTCTAATCTACAGCAAGGAAGATTTCATGAGGTAGCTCTTTGGGAAGAAAGAGGAGTTGATGCAGAATATGATTAGTCTTTGAAAATGTTGATGCTTTAAAAAATGAGAAAAAGGAAATAAGATACCACAAAGATCCAGAAACTTCATAAGAATAGTTCTTCAAAATATGAAATAAACTAAACTATGGCATGAATTTAAGCAACTGCTAGCATATGAGAAAACAAAGTCTATCTGCTTCTCATGTTGGGAAACTTTGAGATTCTGGATGGATATGACTTTGGACTGCTAAGAATGTGATAGGAGAAAAAATAAGCCAAACCAGACTAATTGGCACACATTTGAGTAGTTCTTTATGATCAAAATAAATGCTGCTTAAAGATTTTTAACTTTGAATCAACCTACCACAACATAACTGACCAGATAGAAGTTTATAAGACTAAATGAATCTATTAACCTTGACAATAGAAAAGTAATACTGTGGATAACACAAGGGAGAACTTGGTAAAAAGGAAACAAATTGAGTTTAAAAATCAAATGGAGTTATTTGGAAAATCATTAATTTAAAAATATTGTTGAATATTTCAATAATAATTGAACTAAAATTAATAATACTAAGTGCAAACATTTGGAATAGTAGATGAGACAGGGTAGCTACTATGTCCTAATTCCTGATTATTTATTGGGATATCAATAGGTAATTCTCTAAATGTGATAAACTAAAGAGACCGAAAAGAAATTGCATGAATAAGTTGCCCCTGGAGATTTCAACTGAACTTGGAAAAGGAAGATCTTTGGTTTAGGACTATGTTTGGGCCCTACTGTTAAGAAAAAGTTGCCAGTGTAATGAGATAGGACAAGAGGCATGTTTTTCACTGTAAGTCCTTTTGTATATCTTATTTTTTTAAGACCATGTGTGTGCTTTCTTTGATAGCAAAAAAAGATCACAAACAGGATGACTATAGAAGCATAAAATTAGTTAAATTCTTAATCAAAGATGCATCATCTGTTCAGAAGAGAGTATGGTTGTGAAGATGTGTGTGTGGACATAGGTTCTGGAAAAGCAGTTTATGAAAAATAAAGATAATTATGTTAATGATGTAAACAGTAAAAATTTTCTTTAATTGTGTAAAAACCAGTAATTGAAGAGTAAAAGCATATGTGTAAGAAAATGTGTTTTCTTAATTACTTAGAGTGCATCTCACTAGAATCATAAAGTGGATAAACTGGAAATGAGATTTTTCAAAGCTCTATTTGTCTTACATTTTTGGGCTATTTTCTCTGAGTTGACCATTCCCTCCGAACTAGTTTGTCCCTATGTTGTCAACTCAGGCTACCAGATCAAAGTACCAGACAGGGAGCCTAAAAAATAGAAATGTATTTACTCAGAGTTCTGGAGGCCAGACATCTGAGATCAGGATGTTGTCATGGCTGGGTTTTGATGAAGGACCTCTTCTTGATTCCAAGATGGCCACTTGCTCACCATGTGGTGAAAAGAGAGAAAACAAAGCAAATCCCAGTGCAGCTGAATTCTGTCAGTTGGAACCTTATGACTCACTGATTCTATCAATTGGAACCTTATGACCTCACTTACCCTTAATTACTTTCCCAACAGCCCTGTATCCAAATTCAAGTTGGGAATTAGAGTGTCAATATTTGAATTTCGAGAGGACCTGATATTCAGTCCATAACAGCTTTCACTAGATTAATTCATTAATTTCACTAGATTAAATTCATCATTTGGCTGAATTGAACAGATAGGCAAACTATTTTGCCAGCAAGAAGTCATGGAGCTGGAGGGTTGGCTGTTGTTAGTCAGCTTTTCATCACTGTGACCAAATAGCTGACAAGAACAACTTAGGGGAGGAAAAGTTTATTTGGGGCTCACAGTTTCAGGGGTCTCATTCCAGGTTGGCTGACTCTGTTTCTGTGTGCATCAGATGAGGCAGAACAGCATGATGGAAAGATGTGGCAGGGGAAAGCTGCTTGGTTCCTGGAAGCCAGGAAGCAGAGAGAGGGGAAGGGGCCATGGACAGATGCCTCCATTGACCTATATTTTTTCCAGCCATGCCCCATCTGCCTACCCAGTAGTTCTTTCAAATTATGAATCCATCAAATGGATTAATCCGTTGACAAGCCTATAGCTCTCATATTCTCATCAATTTACCTCTGAACGTTGCTTCATTGGATATCCTATTTCTAGCATGTCAGCTTTTAGGGAAACACTTTATATCCAAACCATAACAGCTATCCTTTGAATAAATGTAACTTTTAAAGCCCAAAACTAATATTGGAAACTGTGCACAGACCAACCCTTACCCTAACAGATTTTTGAGATTTTAGGCTCTCCAATCCCCAGAGTCCCCACTCCACCCTTTTAACAGCCATCGTAGCAACATTTTTGTAGTCCTTTTGCTTCCTCTTGAGGACCACCAGCAGGGTGGCTAGGTCTTCCCTAGGACCCATCAGCCCTCTCTCTTCTTAAAAAAAAAAAAAAAGCCTTCAAATTAAACATTTGGTTCCCCCCCCCCTTTTTTTATTTGTTAATTTGATCTTCACTACTTTATAGTATGGGCAGAGTAGATATTTTCTTTCTCATTTTATTGGTGATACAATTGAGAGAGATTAGCACTGTACTATTGTATAAAGCAAAAAATGTGCTTCCTTCCACTATAAGGAGAGTGGGAAGAACCCTGGACTAGAGGCAAAAGACTGGTTTTGAGCCCCACTCTGCTCTTGGTATCCCCAGATCAGGACAAAGACAGGGTTGTTTTTGATCATGTTTATTTTGTTTGAGTAATTAAAGAAGTAGTCTAGCAATGGGAACCTCAATAAGATAACTCATTTCTGATCCTCCCTTTTCCACTATATCCATCAAGCTAAAGTGACATGAAGAATGGAGTGTGGCATTCTTGCAGACCTGGGTGGAATACAGCTCTGAAATCCACCAGCAGTGAGACTCCAGATGAGCTCCTTCACTTCTCCAAGGCTATTTTTTTTAATAGGTGCAATAACTTCTTTGTAGGTTGCTGGAAAGATTAAAGATGATTTATCTAAAGTCCTCAGAACAGGTCTTCCCACATTCTATTACAATGTTGTATCTCATCCTCCTCTGGAATGGCACTAGCCTGCTCTTCTACCACATCTCTAGGCCTGTTTTGGTCAGCCTTGACCTTGCACCTTCTCATAGGGGTCTCAGAAAAGCAAGAACACATACAAGGATGCCAGCTCTCTCGAGTTCTCAGCTCAGACCAGGCTTATTATCGCCACTGTCATATTCTTTTGTTAAAGCAAGCCATATGGCCCTTTCTTTCCCCCTAGACCAAAGAAGTGGGGATATAGATGTCAACTCATGACAGAGGACCTCCAATCATAGTGCCTGTGGTCCCTTTTGCACCGAGGACATCCTTGTTATCATTCTAACATACCGTTATTCAAAAGGAATCATTGAAGTATGAGATAATGATGATCAATAACCATTTTTTTTAGTCCACAGTTGTTGGGTTTTTTTTGTTACACTTTTGTTCATCCAAAATCACACAGGGGTTTTTTTCTCATAAGGTGCCTTCTCAGTGTAAGTGTGTCTTTTTGTCTTACACACACTGCATTTCCCATAGGGCATGGATAAGTGATGGATTTTCCTGTTAAGACAGAGCAGACACAAAGTACAGTGTGATTCTCTCCTTCTGTATTTATCTTGACAGGCTGCACAATCTGGGCCAATAGGAAGAACAGGCCTCGATAACCAGAGCTGTCCAGGATGCCAGAGACATCTTGTTCCTTGTTGACTGCCTGCACACATCTGTTTGTTCCTTTTTTGTTAGAAACCCGATGCCCAGCGGCATGCATGTAGGGCCAGCAGATCTCACCAGCATTACCTGGGAGCATCTGTTTCACAGATTTTGAGCAGTGGCATCTACACATCTGGGTAGCACACCTTTATAAATAGCTCTATGAGGTCCTGGGGAATCTGGCTGTATCTTTGGCATGGGATTAGGACACTTTGCACATGATGTCCCTGAAAATAGGGAAAGGCTGACTCAAAGTCTCAGGGGGAAACCCCTGGATAACTTCTCCTTGGAAGTCAAAAGGTGATGACTCTGTGGTCCTAACGATAATTAGTTGTTGCCCAAATAAGGAGCATCCCTTGACCTCTCTTGATTCAGTATCTATCATTTATTCTTCCCCTTTTCTGTATTTTTCCTCTTGATCCTGCACCTACCTCTTTCTCTTGTGCCTTTTCACTCTCCTTATCAACTGTTTTCCTTTCAGTCTTAGTGACTACACCTAATGTCACCTCACCAGGCCTATAGGTCACGTCACCTAGACTCCCAAGATTGTCCACTGTGCTGCATTTCCATGCTCCTAAATCAACCTGGAGAATCCAGCCAAAGAGCATACTTATGCCACTCAAGAGCTATTAAGACATACTTTCTGAACACATGCTATGTGACAGGCCCTGGGTAAATGATTTAGATAAACCATTTTAAATCTGCACAACCCACTGGTAGGCATTAACTGCAGTGAATTGAGAAACATGTTTAGAAAAGTTCAGTGGTCAACCCAGTGTCCACAGTGCTGGTGAATGCCAGAGCTGGCCTTCATTCCAGGTCTACATGATTCCAAATGCCAAGCTTGTTTCATCACATCACTCTCTATGTCAATTGAAATAGAAAGAAAAAAAAAATGAGGATCTGAGATGTGAGCTATCCTGCTAAGAATTATAGTGCTAGACTGCCTCTACATTTTTGGCTCAGTATAGAGGAAATCTAATCAGAGGAAAGGCTGTTTTAGTCCCAACCTGAGAATGTCAAGAGCACAGCTGGGACCTGCACCAGTTTTCTGACACTCAAGGGATGTAGGAGCTGTGATATATAATGACGGACCAGACAGTTCTTCCATTCATTCAACAGATAATTATTGAGTGCCTGTCTTGTGCCTGGCACTGTTCTAAAGTTTGGGATTCTTCATAAAATAGGATCCCAGCCCTTGTGCAGAGCACAAAGCAGTGAAAAGAGACAGATATAATAAACAGTAGATAAAATGAGTGAATTATGTAGTGTATTCAATGGTACTTGTCATGGGGAGAGAAACACTGGGGTGAGGTAATGGGTACTGGAAGCGCCAGAGAGGAGTTGGCTTTATTATACGGGGAGATCCAGATAGAACTTGCTAAGAAGGGAGCATTTGAATAAAGCCTTGAAGGAAGTGAGGAATTAGCCACGGAGGTGTCTAGGGGAAGAGCAAGACGAGCAAGATAAGTCATGGTTGGTATTTGTTAGCAAAAGTAAAGGAGCAGGAAAATCAACAAAGATGACATCAAAGATGTTGGGCAGTCAGGTTGTGTGAGACCTTGTAAGCCATGTCCAAGATTTAATTTGAAGGCCAGGAAGGAACAGAACACCTTGATAGTGTATGAGGTACCCAGAGGAAGCACTCTAGGTGAGGCAGGAGAGAGTTTCCAGTGAGGACGGTGGCAGCATGGGTGATGGGATAGAGGGAGTTTGATGTATTTGAAAGCTGAACCCTTAGGGTTCTCTAGTAGATTAGATGTGTACTATAAAAGAAAGAGAAGCCAACAGTGTATCCAAGGTTTCAGGCCTCAGCAACAGGAGGAAGTTTCTATCAGATAAGATTTTTTATCAGATGGATTTTTATCAGATGAGATGTTGAAAGTGGCACATGGAGCAATTTTGGGATGAAGAATACAGGGTTTATTTTGAACATGGTGATTTTGAGGTGTTGACATACTGGATACTTGGAACTGTGAAGTGGTCAGTTGCGTACAGGTTTTGGTAGTGTAGGGAGAGGCTAGAGACATGAGTGTGGGATTCATCAGCCTATCTAATGGTAAGGAAATAAAAAGCCCAAGAAAACTAATAGCAATAATTTGCTGTGTGAAATAGAAATTAGAGGGTGGTAAGCAAACTTGTTTTGCATTTTTTTAAAGGTGGGTCTCAATAATGAGAAAGATGACAAAGGTCTGACTTTAATTTCAGTATGAAAGAAAACTTTAAACCATGAATGCTGATTAGTAATAAATGGCCTATTTCACAGGGTATACTTTCTAATGCTTTGAATGTTCAGGGAGAGGCTTAAGTCTAGATCAGTGTTTCCCCAAATTTCATGTAGCAAAAAAGAGAGGAAAGAGAAGGATAATCATTTTCAATTAGGGAACTGACATGTAGTCTTTATCCATATGAAGTTGTTTCAATGCCACACATACACACTCTCGCTTAGACAACGTGATATAGTCATCATAGTTCAGCTCTACCAGCCACTATTTGAGGTGTCTTACAGTGAATTGGATTCTTATGTTAGATTTAAACTTGAATTAATTGATTTTTCAAATTCCTTTAAATTTTCCATTTCTGTGAGCCTGTGGTTCTCAGCACTTAGGAATGAAAAAGATCTTTACTAAATTTGATATGGGCAAATTAAGAGAAAATATTTTCTCAAGCTAACCTTACCTTTTTTTTTTCTTTTTAAATATACCACCACAATATCTTAACATAGTGGCCCTCAAACTTACAGTCACAGGACTCTGTTATATTCATTAAAGGCATCAAAAAACCCTTTTTTTTTTTAACATGGATGATGCAAATGTGGGAGAATAACCAATACAGTGGTTAATAAAGACTTGATGTGATAACACCTGCAACATAAATTGAGGTCCAGAAAAATCTACATTCAGGATAAGAGATCTCTAGTTTGGCAGCAGTTCATTTATAGAAGACTTAGTGTCAGATGTCTTAAGTGCAGCTTGAGCGTATGATGTGACTCAGTCATAATAAAAAGTTAGACTTTTGTGAATTGAGCTGCTATAAACATTGATGTGGCTGCATCACTGTAGTATGCTGATTTTAAGTCCTTTGGGTGTAAACCAAGGAGTGAGATAGCTGAGTCAAATGGTGGTTCCATTCCAAGTTTTCTAGGGAATCTTCACACTGCTTTCCAGAGTGATTGCACCAATTTGCAGTCCCACAAGCAATGTTTTAATGTACCTTTTCCCCCACATCCTCACCAACACTTACTGTTGCTTGTATTCTTAGTAATTTGCCATTCTGACTGGAGTGAGATTAAATCTTAGAGTAGTTTTGATTTGCATTTCTCTAATTGCTAGAAATGAACATTTTTTCATATACTTGTTGATCGATTGTATATTTTCTGTACAGTGTCTGTTCAGTTCCTTAGCCTGTTTGTTGATATGTGTACGATTGCACGAATGGTGTGACTGCATTGTGTAGAGCCAGAGAAATCAGAAGTTGTGCTTCATTTGTGTACAATGAGTTGAAATGCATTCTGCTGTCATGTATAACAAATTAGAACAAATTTTTAAACTTTTTTGAAAGAGGCTTTCATCAATAGATTTCATTTTTGTAGTTAGCCCATTTAGGACACTACCTTTTGAAGGAAATAGGAGCAAGTCACAGTGGCTAAGAGAGGAAAATTGAAAGTTTTGCAACAGATACCATGTGGGGTACAGTTGGGAGAAAAAAAAAACCTGCCACACTGTATATTTTGGAAAGCCACTCAAGTTGCTTCCCCAGTGCTGCTACTTAGGAACTGTTAACCCTGCTCAGAAAGGAGCATCATAGTTTAGGAAGCAGAAAATGATCCAGGTAATGTGGAAGCAGCAAAGATGAAAGAATGTCAGATAGCACTACATTTTTCTGTCTTTCATTCACCCAAGAGGAAATATGCTTATCTTTTACCTGGAAACTTTCTGGCAGTGAGACGCCTTCTTTTTGGAAGATGTGAAGTTTAATAGCTTTATCCATCATAAGATTTTTTGGTTCAAACCCAAGAATGAGCATTAAAAATTAATCTCAGGCTACTGTGGAATCAGACAAAATAGGCAAGATAAATTTTAAAGAATTTTCTAGCCACCTCCTTCCAGGAAAGAATCAGAGTGACAGAAGAGAGCATTATTAATATTTACAATTAATTAGTTCAAATGCTGAGCAGTTTTTCTGCCTCATAGAGGACCTTTCTACCTTTCTTCAGGTAAATTAACATTAAAAGTTGCTAAAGTAGACATCATTGGTTGATTCTGTGTTTCATTTTTTCCCTCTTATTCCCTCTCCTCCTTTCTCTTTCTACAATCTTTTTTTTTTTCCTCTCTCTCTTTTTCTACAATTTTGAGTAAGATGGCACAATGGTAGCCAGCAAAAGAAAGGACAAGGAGCTAAAGCAAGAACATTGCAAGATCACAAGGGAAGAGAGTTCTTAGAGTTTGCAAACAGTGACATATAATGAGATGCTGAAAAGATGTTTGCCACTTTCTGGTACTTGACTATAATGCTACCATGTTGTACCATTGGATAGAACCCATCTAAATGTTCTCTACTGTTTCACAATCTACTGATGTGGTCTCATGAAAGTTTGCCTAGTTAAGAATTTAAACAGCAATTGAGAACTTAAAATTGCAGTGTTCTCTTATAAATCAAAACCTAGTAAATTTAAAGAGAATTTATACAGCAAAAAGATAAAGGATAATTAAATTATAAAATAAAATTTAACTTCAAATGCATATTGTGATATGTCTTTTCCATACCAAACTTCTTTAAAGCATTTAACTCATTATTTAGTAGAAAAGCTTCGTGTTTACCTTTGAGAACTTAAAACTAAATGCTTAAGAGTTCTTTCCAGTTAAACACAAATCAGAAATTATTATAAAACATATCTGAAGTTATTATATGAAGGTAAATTAAAATAAGAAACATTTGCAAAAAAAATTTGCAAAAAAAACCACTTTCCCTTAGAAATGTGTATTTTGTGTAAAGTCTGCCTATAAAATGGTAATTAAAGGCATCTGAAATGCATTTTCCTTTTGTCTGCAGAAAGGACAGGACCAATTCAAAAAGGAAATGCCTGGAATTCTGCTTCGTATCATAATGCATATAGGTTACCATAATAAACTGCCTCTGGCTTCTTTCAGGGCAGCAAAACAAGCTAAAATTGTCTCCAGGGTTGTAAATCCAGGAATGATGTGGTAGAAGTGAACATGGAGAAAGAAACCTGGAGTAAATATTTTCTTACTGTCTGCCTTTGGGTGGAATGTTTGTGTCTGATTAGCTTACTGTTGCTAGTAAATGTGAAATGTTTTATCTCTTTGCTTTATGAACTATTATTATTTTGGTTGAGGTTTCTATTGTGAAGAAATTTAAAAAAAAAAAAAAAAAGACCTGGCAGCATATCAGAGAAAATGATCATCTAGTGATGGATGTAAAGGGAGGGGTTAATGTTGGGAGAAAGAACAGGAGAGAGTAGTGGAAGGATGTGGCACCTTCTAGCCTTCTGTTCCCACCTTCAATGGGGCATTCTGTTAAATCCCACAGAAGGGACTTTAACATGTGTCTTTCATTGTTGTTCCAATTTGCATATAGAAATAAAAGTTGAGATCCTTAAAGTCATCTGATTATGCCATTCACTCCCCAAACTTGACTGCTGTTGGGGAGGGGGCAGTGACAATGGAAGGAGGTGTAACTGGTTCACCCAGGTGCTACAAGAGAGGCTCAGACAAAAAAAAACGAAGACTGGCTCTGAGAAACCAGAAACAATTGGAGTCATAATGGCTTCACAAGTTAATGTGCAGTAAATTATTACCAATTTTATAATTCGACCAAGGCTAAGAATCAGCTGATGAATAGGGTTGATACTTTTATTGCCATTGGTTAAGAGTAGATAAACAGTGGTTGTTAATGGTGGGAATCTTATTCTCTGTTTTGTTATACAAGTTTATATGGAGACATCCCTCTGGGTTTATAAAGTCTTAAGCTTTGTGTTTACTCCTGTCTAAGCAAGTGATACTAAATTATTACTTAGCAAGAATATATTCTGAAGGAAAAGTGAACCAGTTCCTTGACCATTAGCCTCAAAACTACTGAATTTATGATGAAAGGAAAATTTATAACAAATGCATATGTGGTGGGCTGGTGAAGATCATTCTGAGTTGACTTGGCAAGTTTGGGTAAATCTTCAGCTGAAGCCCAGCAGAATGGCTTAGTCTTAGTACGGAGTCTTCTGTTGCATAGGAAATGAGCCAGTTAAAGAATGACCTTTCAGGAAGAACGAACTTTAATATATTGATGTATAAGCAACTCCATCCCCCTGCCTCTTACTTCCTAATTTACAGCCTTCTGTGACTGGTTTATAGGAGTCTTCAAAAAATGTGATTAGCTGTACTTGCAAGAAACTTGCAAGAGTTTCAGGGTAATGATGTGTCAGCTCTAAACTCATTCAGTTAGTCTGAAGGAAAGTTTTTAGAGCAGGAGAGAGCCAGATTCAGAGGTGCTGACTAGTGAAACACAGTGGTAAGTATATTTCCACCTGAAAGATCTTAAATTCTGGTTTCCTAATCCTGCAAAGGAAAGAAAGTAATGATGGTCAAAAAGACTGAACATCAATATCAAGAAAAATAAAAAACAAATATTCATTTGTACCCACATGCCCAAGGTTCTCCTTTCTCATCCAAATTAGGAGACGATCAATGTGGTTTCACACAGAGCTTAGAAGGAAAATGGCAGCCGAGACGCGGGACTGAAGGGTGGTGAGCAAAGGCAGCCATGTTGATTATGAGCTATGCAAGCACAACACTAGAGAAGAGCAGGGAAGGCTGGGCCTGAAACTCGCTGCAGAAGATAGTCATGTGGGCCTGGATACACAGATCCAGTGAAAACTGTTTATTTCATTAACTCATTCACTTTTTCATTGTGCCTACACAGAGCATCTATTAAATGCAATACACTCTAAAGAACACAAAGTTATAGCAGCTCCTTTCCTTACTGAGCATATAATGTAGTATTCTAGTTACTATGGTTGCAAAACAAATTACCCTAAAACTTGGTAGTGTGCAACAGTTATTTTTGGTGCTCACCCATTGTGAGTCTGGAACTCACTTGGCATAGCAAAGAAGTCTTGTCTCTGCATCAAGGTGTCTGGGTTTCTCAGTGAGAAGATTCTAAAGCTGAGGCTAGAATCAAATGAAGCTTGTTTAATCGTTTATCAAATGGTTGGTGGTGGCTGTCAGCTGAGACCTTAGCTGGAGGATTGGCAGAAACTCTTGTGCATGGTCTTTTCATGTGGATTGGGCTGTGTTCTAAGAGTAAGTGCCAAGAATGTGAGCCAGGCAGAAGCTGTATCTTTTTATGACTTACCTTCAGAAGTCACAACATCAATTCCACTGTACCACTCTGGCCATGATGGTCACACATCCTGATGAAATTCAAGTGGTGGAAACATCCATCCCAAATATCAGTGGAAGTAAATAAGATCAGTCACACTGAATGAGAACCATATACATATGTGCGCATATGTGTGTGGGTGTAGTTACATATATGTATGACTACATGCATATGTCACATAGTGATATATATAACCTCACTTTCCCACACATGTATAAAGTAATATTTGAAAAAGAATCTGCCACAACTAATAGAAGGGGAAACAAATATCACGATATTAAAAAATTGGTGAAGTATTTTTAATTATTTTGTGATGGCTCACAGAATCATTCGATTGGAAATACATTAATAAAAAATAACACCTGAGCACTATGCTTTCCAGACCAGAGTCACTGCATATTCCTCCCACTATGTTTACTGTTATCTTCTCACCATCTGTACCATTTTTCCTCAATTTTTTTTCTTAAAATTCTTCCAGTGAGTTTGTTTTTTAACTCAAATTTGTTTTAAAAGTAAACTAAGTATTACTGAAGAAAGTGAATTATATTTTATGCCATATTTTATTTGCCATAAAGTAAAGGTTACCTCAAACATCAAAATAAAAAGAAGAGTAATTTGATGTAGCTAGATTTGCAGCTTTCTGTACAGGTTCTGAAACTGAAGCAAGCCAGCTCTTTGTTGAAAAAAAAAAAAGTTAGGAAGTGTTTAAAGGATGCTAAATCACACTCCTTCCAAATTGAGGCTTCTTGCTTGCCTTAATCTGAAAGATGGAAAGAGAAGTAGAAGAAAATGATACCTAGTGAGAAGGGCAGTGATATTTAAGGGCTGATCTTTGTACCACTCAAGACTCTTTAAAGAACTATCATTATTATAAACCTACTTTTTTGGCAAACACTGATCCAGAATGATAAAATATATTGATGCTGATGCTTTCATCTCACCTAAACCAAATTCCTGGGATCCGTGGGGGAGACCAGCCCCTGACAGATTCAGTGCTTATTAATAAATGTATTTGGAGTCCACCATTTCTCAACGGCTGAGACCTTCACACCTCTGTGTTTTGATATTTTTCCCTTGGAAACGCTTCCCTGAAAGAACCAGTGAGCAATAAAAAGCCTTGACTAGCTGACTTCTATATAAAACCTAACTATTCCATTATCTTATTAATATTCTCCACATGATGGCAGAATTGACTGCTGGCTTCCCCACTGTGGTATAGCTAATGTTCCCAGGCTTTATAGTGTCACCCTAAGTCCAGATCCTACAGGCCATCCTATACTTTTTAGTATGCAAGTATCTAAATCCTATAGAATTCAGTCCTAAAATAATTATTCACACTTGTTGGGGCAAGTGTTGTATTAGGCCCTAGGGATGTCAGAGACAAGAGATAAATGCATTATGGAGTAGAGAGAAAGGTCCTTGGGGGCTGCTATTATACCCCTAAAATTTAATTACTTAGTAACCCCATTATCTTGTTGTTAAGAGTTTTTAGTAGAAAACACTACTTCCTAGGGTTTTCTCCCAGTGGAGAATATAACTCAAGAATAAGTATAATTTTCATGGCCTCCTCTTCCTGGACCTTTTCTTTATATTTTTTAACAATACTGAGAAGGTCTGTAAAGGTTACAAGGAAGACAAGAGCAAGATATTATTGTCAGGGAATTCCCACTTTAGGACGTTCAACAGTAGTGCTTTCCTAGGCATGGGGCTGGCATTAACAGATCTTCTTTTTCTTCTTTATTTATAGTCATCTACAGTGAAGCTGTCAAAACCAGTGGCTCTATGGACCCAGCAGGATGTCTGCAAGTGGTTGAAGAAACATTGTCCAAATCAGTATCAGATCTACAGTGAGTCATTCAAACAGCATGACATAACTGGTAAAGTATGCCATATCGAGATATTTCACACTCCACCCCCCCACCCCCGCCCCGCATCTTCCCATCATGACAGCTTTTCCCATAGCCTCACCAGGAAATAGCATCTTCCTGCTAAAATGTTCTGGCATGGGGTTACTCTAAAAGGGTGATAAACTCCAGATTCACATGAACCATGACATTTAACCAACATAAGTGGTTTTGAGGGGAAACTGTGAATTTTGAGTGTCTAATATAAAAGTGTATTCAAGGTGAGCAATTGGGGGGATCCTGAAGAAAATAAGAGCAAACCAATCCTAGAGAAAAGAGGAAGTCCTCCAAAGCAACTTGGTTATAGGATCCCTATAAGGATCTAAGCAGGAAAGTTTTCTAGTTAGGAAAATCTTTATTTTTTATCTCTATTGCTATTAGCTGAAGTTTATTGACTTTTCTGACTGGTAAGCTATTCTTGCATATAACATGATGTAGAAGAGTCTGTGGTAAAAATCACTTTTCCTGCCACTCCTATGGTCTGGCCATCCAGTTCCCTGAGGACATCCTCTTGTGTCCACACCCTGAGATGTCCCAAGCTTCTGAGTTAAATATGTTACTAATTCAGTACCCCTCTGACAAATACCTTTAGGGGACAAACTAAGACTTGATTTAGACCAAGAGTATGAGAGTATTATATAGAGGGTTAAGAGGCACTTGGAAGCAGAAAATAAGAGAGTATAGTGAACTGCCAGGGCCCTTCAGATCAGTCTTTCAGTTTGGGACTGAGGTGGAGCAAGTATACCACCCACCATGACTGCAGATTGGAGTGGCAAGGGGGGGTCTTTTCCTTCTCTGTGGCTCTACCTCCATCCCCTTGTTTACACACACTACAATGAACAATAAGACGGAGGAACACCACTCTAAGGGCTTTGTGTGGAAGAAATGTTAAGAAATCTGGGTCTAGTCTAGATCCTTCCTCTCCTTTGAAAGAAACCTGATGGCCGCATGGGAGAGTGACTTGCTGTGGAATACCTGAGCATTCTGGACTCCAAGCCTTCTCACCATCTACCTTGAGAAATCCTAACCCCTCTCCTTGCTCTAGTTACTCCTATTGTTTTGAAAAGGGACATTTTAGCAGAAAGTATTTCTTTTTGCAGTGTACTTCTTACCCTAGAGCAGGAATTGACTGGTGGTTTTCGAAGTGTGTTCCATGGTTCCCTTGACTGCCAAAGGAAATGGGCAGTGTTTTTTGAGTCGAGGTAGGTGTGTCACTCAAATCAGTTCCCTTTACATCTGTTTTACGTATTCCATTCGTACAGAAAACTCAATTTGTAAAGAGGGTTCTAATGCAAAATATTTTTTAAAATCTGAGCTAGATTATTTTAGATTTCTGCTTACCACATTGTCAATGTCTGAATATACAAAGAACACCCTTGGGTGTAGCTCAAGCTGAGTTCACAAGAGAGTTAAATTCTCAAGTACTAAAGTGGTCCTTCATTGCACTTTTTGTCTCCCCTCAACTAGAGCTAATGAACTTTTTGGATGAGATTCCAGAAGTCCTGAAGGCAGTGAGGATGCTTAGCTTAGATTACAGCTGTCTAGATTTCATTTTTAAGTTGCCCCCATAAGTGTATAGGAAAAGACCATAGAGGGGTGGTTATTCCACCCCACAAAGTGAGCAGTCAGTAACCATTTGACTGATTACAGACAGTAACTACTTAATGTCCCTTAATGCTTGTGTGATAGTAATGGCAAAGCCTTTTCATAATCTAATTTGAAAGCATTGCTATCCCATATTAGGGATGAGAATTACAAGGAAAGATAGGCTTCAGAACAGCTTGAGGAAGGTAAGCCATCTGCTCCGCAGAATTAAAGTTCTTATGCTTCAGTGCTTATGGGGTAAAAGGTCCACTTCCTGAGGCTCTGTGCCCTGTGACATGAGAAAGGGCAAATCAATGAGGTGTGTGGTCAAACAGTTGTCATTTTGCTGTTGGTGACACACTTGGTCTCAAGAAACACCTCTGCTCTGGGGAAACTGCAACTTTCTTGCAAACTGCTTAACCCGGGCCAATTGTCCAACCTCACTTCATCATTTCCCAAATAAAGATCAAAATGGTGTTTCTCAGAGGGTGGTCATGAAGGTTCAATGAAATCATAGAGGCAACCATGGACTTAGACCTTCTGCCTGCAGTATCGTGCTGTTACTCAGATCAAGTGTCATCGGCAGGTGTTGAAAAACACACCCTCTCTTCATTCTGAGAGAAGCCTATTTTCTGGCAATCAAAGAAAGGGAATTATTTGGGGACTTGGGAAACAGAATTATATCAGATTAACATTTGGTCCACATCTGTTTGACCTTCATCTGTTGGAGGCCTCATAATCCCACTCTTTCCCCCCTCTTCTCTGGCCCCTGCCTCTCTTGAAATGGAAGTAAGAATGAGGTGCCAGGAGGTCAGAATATGGCTTCCAGGACTTGAATTAGTGGTTACCAGCCCAATGATGCTGGAAGCAGTGGGAATCCCAGTGCCCTTGGAGGCTATGATGACAACCAGAACAAAGCATCTGAAAAATCAAGATGTGCCAAGCATGGTGATACACACCTGTTAATCCCAGAGACGTGGGAGGCTGAGGCAGGAGGATCTTGAGTTCAAAGCCAGCCTCAGCAACATAGCAAGGTCCTTAGCAACATGATGAGACCCTGTCTCAAAATAAAATATAAAAAGGGCTGGGGATGTTGCTCAGTGGTTAAGCACCCCTGGGTCCAATCTCTAGTACCAGCAAGAAAAACAAAAACAAAAGACAAAACAAGATGTACTGACAGAGCAAACCTCAACACCACTGCAAGTGTTGGTGCAGACATAGGACAGGGAGAGGACAGGGGAGTAGTTCTAAGGGTCACATCTAAGGGAGCTGCAACATCACTATGTGCCTTTGTAAAGGCTGCAGGATCACTTGTGCTTTCCTCAACTGTAAAAAGGAGATGGTTACAGCACATGCCTCCTCATGGTTTTGTGGAGGGAGTCCCTGGTCACCCCAAGCATATGGTTGAGTGTGAACTGCCACTGTGCTCCTAAGTGCTGTCTTGACTTCTGTTAAAAACAACGCAACACACAGAGGAAGTGTTGAATTCATCTAGCTGTTATCCTGATAATTGGGAAAGAGCACCTAAGGGGAAACAAAAGTCTGGGCTGGTAAATACCCTGTGCTAATTTGCAAGGCTGCAAAGGAGAGCATTCAAGAGTCTCTTGTTTGTTCTTAGATTCTCCCAAGTACTGCTGTTCCTTTATTTTTCTTAAAGCAAGGCTTTTCAGTATCATGCTCATTAGGGAAACATGTTATTTCAACATAACGTAAACATCCCTTGATTTAGAGGCAGATAGTCCAGTGATGGTAAATAAAAAGGACATATACTAAAGGGAAAGAAGAGACAGATGTTTTCTAATCATAGGACTGAGTCAAATCCTCCATTGTCTTTCACTCCAACTTGTAAGACATAGTAGCTGCATAATGTCTTGCAAGTTAGTTTCTCATCAGTAGAATGAGAATAGTGTTTATTTTAAAAGGTTGTTGAGAAGATTAAATAGGATGACACATGCGAAGGGCTTAGCTTAATACTGACATTCATCCATTTAGCAAGTATTTATGAGGCATCTACCAGGTACCAGGTTTTAGGAGTAAGTAAATAAGATGTCAGTGATCCATGTAGAGAAAATATTATCCATGGAAAACTATACATCGTTGTCTGTATCACATCGTTTGTGTTATCTCACTCTGATTCTAGGGTATCTTATAACTCCATAAGTGGTAGATGACTGACAGCAATACAGTAGTCCCCCCATCCACAGTTTTGCTTTTTTGGAGGGGAAAAGGGTTCCAGGGATTGAACTCAGGTGCACTCAACCACTGAGCCACATCTCCAGCCCTATTTTGTATTTTATTTAGAGACAGGGTCTCACCGAGTTGCTTAGCACCTCATCATTGCTAAGACTGGCTTTGAACTCTTATCCTCCTGCCTCAGCCTTCCAAGCTTCTGGAATTAGAGGTGTGCGCCACCACGCCTCTAATGGGACAGTTTTGCTTTTTGTGACTTTAATTACACTTGATCAACTATAGTCTGAAAATATTAAATGAAAAATTCTGTATTCTGAGGGAGATCACATGCATGTAACTTTTACAACAGTGTACAGTTATAATTGTTCTGTTATGTTATTGATCTCTTACTGTGACTATAAATTAAACTTTATATATGTGTAGAAAAAAAATATGTTATGTATAAGGTTCTGTACCATCTGTGGTTTCAGACATCTACAGGGGGATCTTGGAACATATGCCCTGTGGAAAAAGAGAAACTATTCTACAACAAAATTCTTGTCTATTGACATGTAAATTCTGACCCACAGAGGTTTAGTTGACTTTCCTAGCCATTGCAGAAAAGGTGAACTTTGTTGCCTGTTTGCAGATTGATTTCAGCCTTCCAGATCTTTAATTGTGTCTGCTGTTTGGATTCTCTCTCAAACTAGTTGTAACATCTTACCAGTTTCCTCATTAACGGATTAAATCAAAATCTTAATTGCACATTCATGTGTATGAGAGTCATTATTTTAACCTTTTTAAAAAATTAACCTTGGTAATTTAAAATTCATTGTTTTGTAAGTATGTTTTTACAGACATTCCCACTATATTAACATTTTTTGTATGCTTTAGTTTGAAGGACTTTAAACTCCAAACAAATTCCTCCCCCACCACCAGATAAATTTTAATCCACCAGTGTTCAAACCCTTTTGTAAATTTCCTATTAGAATTTCTGATTATTTCATTGTGTCCAGAGAGCACCTGCTATTTTGTGGCAGATGTGTTTAATCAGAAGAGAAGTTACGTATGTTAACTCTGTAGAAGCATTCTTTAAAAGGAGTACGATGGTTAGAATACCGGAGAGGCAATAGGATATATAGATTTAAATCATCAGATTAGACTTGAAGGAAAGAAATTTGTCTATTTTCCTGTGCTTGCAAGATTCTTTCCCCAGCTTTCTGAGACCTGGCCTAGAATGCTGATGAGGAAGCTCTACTGGGACCAGGTGAAAGCTCACAGGCAACTTTCAGATTCTCTTTTATGCACAGTTAAGAATCTTTTCAGGTTTGAGGAGATTTCAGCCCCTAGCTGTGCCTGGTATTCTTCCTATGGCTAAGTCCCGTCCCGTCCCCCCCGTCCCCCCCCCCGCCCAACTCCTTTTCCTTCAAATCCTCCCATCTGTGAAGGGCTCTTTCGCCTGCTAACTTAAAAGACTTATTTTCATGGGTGAAGTATTTAGAACTCCT
>PVHX01018484.1:0-36868 GCA_004024805.1 Geosciurus inauris | reverse complement strand
CTACTTTTTTCTTTTATCTACTAAAAATCCCTTGGAATTCTAGGGATTTTTGGACAAACTCCATAATGAAATCAGTAGGACACTGGAAAAAATTGGCAGCCGAGAAAAGTACATCAATAATCAACTTGAGCACTTGGTTCAAGAATATCGTGCAGCTCAAGCCCAGCTGAGTGAGGTAATTTAAGAATGATTTCCAGGGATTTATCTCAATTCATGACTCTCATCTCTAAGCTTGACACAATACTTTCCATTTGAAAATTGTGAAATGTTTTTCACAAACAGCAACATATTGATTTTTCTGCCATTTTAGGAAACCAAATGAAGCAATAGAACTTACCTCTATTTTTATGTGTAGTAGAAATTGTTATCTCTAATAAACATATTTCTTCATTTGATTTAAATAAATGAGAGTATATATTGTTGGAGAACATGAGCTAGAACAGGAACACAGTGTCAGGACACCTTGTTTTGTTTATAAGTCTGTTGTTAATTTACCGCAGGAATAGAAGGAAGAATAGTATTCATTTACATATGTCAAAGGGAAAAAGCAGTACTTGCCATAATGGCTTGCAGCCACATAATGCAGACCATGAAAGTAAGACATGTTCAGAGACAAGCAGGTTAATTAATAAAATGAGACAAATTTTTCATTCTTTGAAAGTATTAGAATTTCAGCCAAAAAATAAAACTATCTTTTGAAAGCAGCAGTTCTTTATCCCAGCAGTAGGGTATAATGACTTTCCTTGAGGGATTTATGCACCCTATTTCCTGATGTGAAGGAAACTAGTCAGAATACTTGCAGATGTCAGTAGAAGGCTTTTTTTTTTTTTTTTTCCCCCCGACAGACAAAATTAGAAGTAGAAAAAAGTGGGGAAAAATTTGAGATACTTCTATGCTCAAAGACCAAATAGAAAGTAACTTTTACTTTTTATTGTATTATCTGTCTGTCGTTCCCTCATATACACTTATATTCATGAATATTTTTTGTTAAAATGCTGTGAAATTCTTTGATTAAAGCCACCATGCATCTGTCTAACCTTAATATTAAATAATTGTTTGTTAGATTAATTTCCGAGAATGTATTCCAGTTGATTATACTCATTCTTTGTTAATCCTTATTAATTTCTGAGTTTGATGCTCTACTTTGATTGATTTTCTTTTTTAAAATGAATTTTCTCTGTATAATATGCAAATTTGATTGGCCAAGAACCACTCTCCTAAACTGTTTAGGAATGGCCAAGGACAGTTTATTGTGAGCATCAGTATGTGAAGGTTAAGGTAGTGCATCATTTTATAGTGCTCAAGTCACATACGTGGTGCCTATTAAGGACATAAAATAACAACAGTTAAATGTCACTTTCACAAATGTATTCATAAACAAGGAGGGGGTTGTCATAAAATGATATGCAGAAATTGCAAACACGAAGAGGTCATGTTTAAGTAATCTGCTTCTGCTTTGGATTTATCATTAAACAAAATGCTTTCCCCCTCAGGCAAGGGAGCGATACCAGCAGGGAAATGGTGGAGTAACTGAAAGGACCAGGCTCCTGTCTGAGGTACACCCCAGTGCTCTTGCCCTGCTTCTTACCTGTCAGCTGAGCCCCAGCGGCTCAAAGCCATTGAATGATTGAATACTCCTTATTTTAATAATTGCTTCCTCTTCATCAAACTATCTTCTTTCAGAGAAAAGCTCTAATTTTCTTATCAATGAATCAATTATTTATCCTTTCTTTCATTTTCATAAGATGCCTGAAGTTAAATTTAACATAAAAATTCGCTCATACTAGCACACGGATGACTTTTATTAGTCTTCATTTTTATATAATAATTATAATTAATACATAGAAAACTAGGTAAAGCACAGACTGAGGGGTCTATAGCAAATTTCAATATTAGTCTGCAAGATTTAAGATTTATTTGTAGTGAGGTTGATAACTTGTGTGTGATCCTGGGTATATCTCTTGTCCACAATTGAGAATGCTTTATAACCTCTTTATTTTGAGAACTTCTAGAATATCTGCAAATATCACTGCATTTATTTTCATGATCTTCCAAGATAAGTAAGACCTAATATATATATTCTTATTTTTCACTGAAGAACTTAAGGGGGGCAGGGGAACTAACAAGATCAGAGGCCGGTTTGGGACTAAAACCAAGACTGTATTTGTTTACAATTCAGTATAATTTCACAAACGTTACTATTTTGACAGTAAAGAATTAAGTTTTCTTTATATAGATTATTTAGGAATAGTTATTTTAAAATACTCAAAACATAGCATTGAAATATTTAGACTATAACCCTGTGGTGCTTCTAGGCAAATAAAACATTATGTAGAAGTAAAGTTGTCACTTATGTTAGGTAAATTAACACTTGAAGGGAGTCCAGGGAACCATTTAGTTCTTTTGGAATAGGTAGTTATCCCCAGTTGTAATGTTTCAGGTGCCTGAAAGAAATTAATTTGCTTTACTTGGATGAGCACTTTATTCCCAGGGAAGGTTTTACTCACCAGTATGATAAAAATAAAGCCTACTAAGTGACAATATTTATGGCTTAGTTCTAGATTATATGAAAAATCAAAACTGTTTGAAAGATTATATTTTCTATTTATAATGCTAGTTTGGAATTTTGCTGCTATAGGCTATAGTGGTATAAGTCTTGATGTCGAGTACATATAAGAACCAATATGACAGCAGTGTGTCTCTTGGCATTTCACTTTCATGGTTTAGAGAAGTAGAAGACATTTTTTATATAACCATATCATATAAACATTTTGTAGTGTCCTAGAGAAGACACCATCTCTTATAGAACTATGATATCAAGAAAGATGCCTAGAAAACCTTTAGAATCGAAAACCTACTTAGGATGCTTCTACCATTTTAAGTAATAATTATAAGAGAGTGGCATGGTATAGGCTATGAAATAATTGCATGATTTAAGGGCTTCGTGTATAAAACAACTTCATTTTTATTCTATAATATCACAACATGATAAAGCTTATGTGAAAGTAATATGGTGACGTTTAACATTATGGTCATTCTTGGAAGTTGAAAGCTTTGTATATCTGCATACTTGATCTTATTATTTGAATCATGTACAAAATATCTCTAATAATGTTTTCTCTTTATGTCTGATACCTAAATTAATTTTTCTCAATATATCATTTAAAAGTTTGGAAGTTAATTAAAATTCAGTGCTCATGAAAATTCTTTTTTTCAATGAAAGGTTACAGAAGAATTAGAAAAGGTAAAACAAGAGATGGAAGAAAAGGGCAGCAGCATGACTGATGGTGGTAAGTACATGCTCAATTTAGAGAGAGAAAGGAAGCAAAAGAAAGCTAGTTCTTCATGAAGTCTGCTTAATACAGTGGTAATAATAAATAGGAGTGTCTACTTTTCTAAATGAACTATGTCTTACTTGTTTCAAAAACAAGTACATGGTACAAAATGATGTCTGATTATCAGTATACTATGTTCCTTACAAAATAGGTAGGAAGAGTGCTAATTTCTTGACTATAATTTAGGGGTTCTTTTTAATTAAGATTGTATTGATTCAAAAACAAAGTGGGAAATACTTAAGTATGTACTTTCTTCTGCCCATTTAAAAAAATAATGTTTCATTCTGTTTTCATCGAATGAGTTTTATTTTTCTATGTTATGTAGAAAAAAGTACTTGTATATGCCCAAATGACTCTAAGGCAATGAGGTGGTAACCTTTATTTTATTTGTTTGAGGTTTTTTTTTTCTTTTCTTTTCTTTTCTTTTTTTCTCCTTCTCCAGAAAACCTGACTGGGCAGGGTCAAATAGAGAAGAATTTTAATAATCTTCAAGTAATCATCCTCTATTATAATCTGATGGTGATTACCTAAAGCTTTTCTATGCCCTAGGAAGACTTTCTAGAGTTCTCATGATATATACTCAGTAATCTTTCATAAGGGGATATGTAGGGAGTTTGTTGGTATGTTTTAAATAGGCTCATTAACTGGGCATAGTGGCATATATCTATAGTGCTAGCTACTTGGGAGGCTGAGGTAGGAGTTCAAGTCCAGCCTGAGCAACATAGTAACACCTTGTGTAAAGAAAAAAAAATTATTAAATGGGCTCATTATATATACTTCAGAGGCAATTCTCTTCACTCTTTCCTTAAAGATCCCTTTTCCTATAAACAAATATTCTGGCCCATAAAATTATGTTGAACAAGTCCTTAAATATCTGTTTAGCACCTTTTCACCTAGCAGAGTTAAAAAGCTCACCCACAGTACATCATATACTGCATCATTCCCCATTCTGAAAATCTCAGGTGTTTAAAATGCCACAGCAAAACCATGTGAATGTCAGTGAGTAGTTGGCTGTGTTTTTAACCCTATTTTTGGCTTGAAACAAAGCGAAGAAAATGTCATGCGATTCTAGAATAAACTGATACACTAAATGAACATTTTTATTCCATGCTATTTTTATTGTACAGCTCCTTTGGTGAAGATTAAACAGAGCTTAACAAAACTGAAGCAAGAAACTGTTCAGATGGACATTAGGATTGGTGTTGTGGAGCACACGTTACTCCAGTCAAAACTGAAGGAGAAGTCCAACATGACCAGAGACATGCATGCAACAGTTATTCCAGAAGCAGCAATAGGCTCTTATTAAAACATGTTGTTTTTCATGCTTCTGATTAGTTTTTTATGTCAAATTATATTTCATGCTGCATAGGTTTCTAAAACACAATTATACCTCCTAAAGCATGTTCAGTGGGTATTTTTTGCATATATATATATACACACACACATATTGTATCATGGTGATTCTGATGGTTAAAGCCTTTATATTGAATATAATGTGTAATAAAGTAATTAAAAATTCTCACATTCAAAGAAGCTTTCACTAGTCATTACCTATGTCAAAACTGCAGCTCATTTTTCTGAGCATTCCTTGCGTAAGCCAATGTGTATGACCCATGCTTTCAGTAGACACTGCTGTTGTCACCACCTTCACTGTTGACACAAGGCTGGCCCCTTTGCTTTGTTCCACCTCTGCAGTGACCACAAGTGCTTCTGTGCCCAGAGGCAGCTAAGAATGGGTGGTGGAAACTTCATGTGAAACTCAATGACCCTTGCTTCAGTTTTATAGTTACCTAAAATTACCATTTTTTAAGTATAGAAAAAAAATCAGTATTGCTTTCTCATGAGTAAGGCTGCTGATGAACTAACTAGAATGAGGAAAGTGTAAGTGTGTGCAAATATCCACCACCTTCTTTCTGGGGCCAGCTGTGCTCAGGACCCATGCTCTAGAAGGAGCCCTGGTAGCTAACATGAAGATCAGCCTCTGGTACTAGTGATCTTTACTTATGCATCTTTCTGAGAACTTTCTAGACTAGAATTCCTAAATTGGTGAAATAAGCAGATTATAGTATCAACCTTAGAACTATAAAACTGGTCAGGAGATCAGAAAGCAGGAGGTGGCCCACATTATTTTTAAAAAAAATAAAAGGCACTAGTGGTAAATTTTGATAAAAATGCTTTGTGTTTAGGACAACAGAAATACTAAAATCTCATTATTTTTAATCCTAATATTTTTCTCCCTTGAATTTTATTTTTTCCTTAGCATTTACTTTGTGAACATATACCCCAACACACACATACACACACACAAATACAAATCTTTTCCTTTCCATCAAACTCTCTCTACTGTAAGTTTAGATAAGAGAAAATTGGTGTGTATGAACTATTCCCCAAGAGGATAACAATCAATACAATGACAAATTAGTCAGTTTATTTAATTTGTAAGGAAGGGAAGGATCTATAGTGGGATAATAGGCAGTATGAAAGTCTGAAATTCTCATCTTCCTCTGTGGTCATTGAGAGGAGCCAGTAAAAAAAAAAAATATATATATATATATATACACACACACACACACATATATATATACACATATATGTGTGTGTGTGTGTATATATATATATATATATATATATACACACACACACACCCTGTTGTCCTGGAAACTTATTTGCATATTGCATAGGTATTGTCATGGCTGAGCAGTGTTTTGATGAATTCAACAATTCCAGATAAATCAGCACTCTCATTAAAATGTTGTTTTTGCTCAGAAGCAAAGTACACTATTTTGTGCAAGAATCTTCAAACTTTTGCAGTGTATGAGAAGCCTGTTTTTATTTCCTTCTTCGAATAATTTGATTTTATTCAGGTTGGATCGTGGACTTCTTCCTCTTTTCCCATAGAACACTGTTCATACCTTGAACTTAGACTGCATTGTGTTTGGTATGTTCGTCTGTCCCCCTAGATAGCTGCTTGAGAGGAGAGACAAAATCATTTTCATTTCATATTCCTAACCAAGTGCTCCACACATAGAAAGTGCCCAGTAACTTGAGTTAGTGGATGGGCAGGTGACTGGCATTATGCAGGTTCAGGAGAACTTCTAGCTCCTGGTCTATAGTTTGAAGAATTCAATGACTTTAAGCCTATGTGCTTTGTGTAGTTTAAAGATAGTAATTTTAAACTGTTCCTTGTGATATTGGATTGAAAATGGAAGAATGCCTATGAACTCTTTTTTATACAATAGGCAAACATAACAAACCTATGTAGTTTATAAATAGAAATATTTATAAATGTAGAAGTAAACATATGCACATGTATTTTCTAGTTCTGTTCTCTAAGAGGGTCTAAAAATAGTTACTGCCTAACAACAACTTTTGTGCAATACCTAGTACACAGATCTTGGTGTCTAAAATGCTCTATTTAAAAAACAAAACAGGCTGGGCACAGTGGTACACACTTGTAATCCCAGTAGCTTGGGAGACTGAGGTAGGAGAATTGTGAGCACAGAGCCAACTTCAGCAGATTAGCCAGGTCTTAAGCAACATCCTGTCTCTAAAGAAAATATTTAAAATGGGCTGCAGATGTGGCTCAGTGGTTAAGCACCCCTGAGTTCAACTCCTGGTTTTAAAAACAACAGAAAAACAGACTTTTAAGGAAAAAGTCTGATTCCTGGGCTGGAATGGGCAGGAACAGGGAAAGCACAAATTAGCCAAAACTTCCTTGCTCTGCCAGAAAGTAAGGAAGTACTCAAAGAATTATGGGGAAATATCTAAAGCCCACAGCCAGATTCTGGGACAACTTGAGCACCAAAGTGAATCACTGTGAAGAAGTATAACCCACAGAATAACCATGAGTCCATACAGTTAAGGGAATGAATAAATGGGGAGTTGAGAAAGATCCTCCATAAAAATAACAGCCAATGTCATTTAACATTATATCAAGTGTCATTAATGTCTAATCATTGTTTAGAAAATCACCACCTGGCAATGACCATAGTGAATTGTCTTGGGTGAGACTTATCAATGAATGCTAAAACTAGTAGGTGAATGTTTGATAAGAAATAGGGTATTTACATAGTCTCAAAGTATGTAAGATAATCCCCAAAGAGAAAAAATTATATTACACTACAGTAGAGAAATCTGGCAGACACCACTTTAACTCAGTGATCAAACTTAACATCACCAATAATGGAAGCAAACAGACATCATATGCCTTCTGAAAAGGGCACACATTTATTTAGTTCCTGCTGAAAATGGATAACCTTAATCTAATCATGGAACAGACAAATCAGACAAATCCAAATTGGAAGACTGTACAAAATGTTCTGTATTCAAAAATGATAAGGTCAAGAAAAACAAAGACCAAGGAATTATTCTAGAGGTAAAGGAGACTAAAGAGACATGGCCACTAAATGCAGCAAATGATTCCAAATCAGACTCTGAGCCATTATATATTTAATATATACATATATATAAATATAAATGAGCTTTTATAAACCATTATATATCTAAAATATATATATATATATATCAGCTAACATCTTTTGATGTTAATATCTGATGTCATCTATGTTTATGTCTAATTTAGGTTTAGAAAATCACCACCTGGCAATAACCCTAGTGAATTGTCTTGGGTGAGAATCATCCATGAATGCTAAAACTAGTATTTGAAAGTTTGATGAGAAACAGGGTATTTACATAGTACATATATATGTACACATGTACATATATATAGTTATTATAAAGAACATTTTGACACAATGGGGAAAATACCAATAAGGTATGTAAATTGAGTAATAGTGTTTTAATTTCTTGATATTTCTATTATGGTTATACAATAGAATATCATGTTTAGCAATACTGCAAGTATTTGGATATAAAGGGGCATCATGAAAGCATCTTAATGTTCAGGGAACAAGATATATGTGTGTATTTGCATATTCAAATATGTACAGAGAGAGAGAGAGAATGATAAAATGTGGTGTAAGAGTTAAATGCTAATTATACTGATTTGATTAGAGTATGCTATATGTTTTATGTATGTGTTGCGATATCACAATGATTCAATTTATATGCACAATTAATACATTAATAAAAAGATGACAAAATTCATCTTTTTTCTGAATGATTTTTCTATGCTATTTCTCAGTTATCTTAACAGCAAAGTATATTGTGCTGAAACAAAATTAGTGTGACATAATATTGTTGATTAATCATTAAAAGTCATCCACTAGAAAAAAATTAAGGATAAAAGAAGGAAGGAAATGTACATTGTTAATATTTTGGGAACCTAGGAAAAGTATATACAAAAGTCTGTTTTACTTTTTTCAAGTTTCTATAAATCTGAAGCTATTTCAAAATAATTTTTTTTTAAATCATGGTTCTTAAAGATGAAATGTTCTGTGTAGATCTCAGCCTTTCCCTGAATCAAAAAGCTAATCAATTTGTTGAAATAGTATGATTTCCCCATTAAAATTATGTGACCCACTGAAAAAAAATTATGTTATTCACTAAGTAGAGCAATTTTTTGATGACTCTAAGGAAGTTTTCTTCTACTGACCTCCAATTTATCTAGGTCAGCATTTTCCATGAGTTTTACACAAAAACAAATGTTTCTTTAATCAAGGAAATTTGATAAATGTTAAGCTTTATTTCCTTCATGATTTCCTGTTTATATCATGAACCTGCAAGCAGTAAATTTAGTTCTGTTATTCTTTGCAAATATTTAATCACAGACGCTTTTCTCACAAGATCATATCAAGAATGCATCTTTAGAGAAATGAGTGTGAAAATCATGCAAATTTGTGATCATTTTCTAACCCTTCATTAGATTCAGTGGGCCTGTGTAAGCAAACAAGGAGACACATGTCACTCTGATGGATCACTCTCCTGAGAGGAGATTAACAAGCATGTCATACTCTTGGAAAACAATAGACTTTAAGGATTTAGGACATTCTGTAGAGAACCGAGAATTACAAGACCAAATGCTCTTCTTAAAACTTGTTATACACATCAAAAATGTTTTAGGTAGGGGTGGAGATGTAACTCAGTGGTAGAATACGAGCAAGCCTAACATGCAAGAGGTCCTGGGGTTAAATCCTCAGTACAAAAAATAATAATTAAAAGCAGCAGTCTTTATTATGACATAATTATAGCAGATTTTTTTTCCTAGCACTAAGCTACATCCCCAGCCCCACTCCTATTTATTTATTTATTTACTTACTTACTTACTTACTTACTTAGATACCAAGGATCAAACCTAGGGGCACTTAACCACTGAGCCACATCCCCAGCTCTTATTTTTTATTTTGAGACAGGGTCTCTCTAAGTTGCTGAGGCTGGCTTTGAACTTGTAATTCTCCTTCTACTTCCTGAGCCACTGGTATACAGGCATGTATCACTGCACACAACTGAATTCACCTTTTTTCAACAATTCTTTCTTTGGAATTTAAAACACAAGAGAGAAGAAAGCAACTGCCATGCTCATGTAACATGTCTAAAAAATACCTCTCACGCATTAGACTTCTGTAATTGTGGTTTTTTGATATAAACTTACATAGTCCAAACCTGATTCACTGACTCCCCACCAGCACCGTATTTCAGGCTGGCCTTGGTCTTTTCCATTCTCTCTGGTTTTAATTGTCCCCTCAAAATTCACGTCGAAATTTATTGCCATCTTAACAGTATCATAGAGGTAGGATCTTTAAGAGATGATTTGGTTATGAGGGCTCTGTCCTTATAAATGAATAAATGCCATTACCACAGGAGTGCATTCATTATCTCAGGAGTAAGCTCCTGATTAAAGGATGAATTCAGCCCTAACTTCCTCTCTCTGTCCTGTGGGTGCTCATTTGCCTTTCCAGCATGTTATGACACAGCATGAAGGCCCTAACCAGATGCCAGCACTACAACCTTGACCTTCTCAGTCCTTGAACCAGGAGCCAAATAAACTTGCATTTTTTGTAAATTATCTAGTCAGTGATATTGTTCTAGGAGCAGAAAACAGACTCGATAAAGTGGTACCTAGGGTAAAGCATCCGAAGTGGTGTGGATGCCCTCATCAGGCACACCTTGTGTTCCAAGCACTTTCTTGTGTTCATTAATCTGGAAGCTCTCGCAACCCATTTAGGGTTTTTATAGTTTCCAGTGTGTAGGCATGATTGCCCCAAAATTTCATGATATTGCAAGGGTTTTGAAGCACTCTGCCAGGAAATAAGGACAAAGTTTATATATATCTTTCTTTTTACATAACAATAGCCAGTAATATTCCATATGACTTTCAAAATATCACTCATTCTAAGTTTAATCTTTTCTTCTCCAAGATTATATGATCATGTTTCCATTCATGTTCAATGAGTGACATTTTTTTCCTACACTCTGAATAAAGACTTCTGTGTATAATAGTGCAGGAAGAGTCCAGACACATTGATTCCAAACCAAATCTGCTAGTAAAAGGTAAAACCCTTTGCCCCCCCCAAAAAAAAGTTCTGTAAACTTAGAGATAGGACAATATTCTAAATGCTTCTAGTCCTAAAACTGCATGATTTTAAATTTCTGCAGGCTCTCTCCACTGTTTACAATAACTTGCAATGCTGTGCTAGAACCAAACTCTTAACATCTCTGAAGAGCTGATTGTCAGATGTTCAGAGACTTTGAGAGCCAGTTAAACTGTGATAGCTTAAAAAAGCCCATAAGAGTGTTTACACCGACAGAGTATGAAAGCACTACAAATCGGAGCTTTAAAAGACAAAAACAAAACTAGCATGCCACTGATAACAAGCATTATAATGTTCCATGGACCAGAACTAAACACAATACACATACAATGGAACATTCCACCATATTTTAAGGTAGATTACTATGATACTAATTGAACTGGTCCAGATTTGTAAATTGTTCTAAAAAATCATTAAGCCTACATAAAGCTACTCAGTGTGTCAAATGTGCATCCCCTGCACCATTTTATTGGTATTACTTTACTGCCTTCCCAAATATCACCAGCTCCTTTTATTGCTCCTCAAATCAATAGGCTAACGCAACCCAGGAAACTTCCTTCATGATAGATTCAAAGATCATGCTTGTATAACTGAAATAATGTAGAATGCACAACTAGTCCAATTATTTGACCATTAAAAAAACCAATTTAGCACACTGCATCATTGATCCATTTAATTGTATAGCAACTTCCTATTGATAACAGGAAATGTCCCTGACCCGGCCGTGCTGAAAATGAATCTGGCTAGTTTTCCACAGCCATAAATTTCAATAAGGATTCTACATGATAAAGGAACTAAAAATCATAGCTGAGTTTATTAGATTTTTCTTGGTTTTACTGACCTATTTGCCTTGCACATGACCTGATTCTATTATGCTTTGCAGACTTCATTAGTCATTAAATGTTAGCATCTGCTTATGTTCATGACTGGTAATTCTATTTCAGATAAAGATTGTGATAAATTTAAACCATCTATTCGCTCTGCCCTTGGGAGCCAGTCAGCAGCCCACAAGCATTACAGAGGGTGCTGCTGAACCAGAAGTGCTACTGCAGTCACACCACTGGCCTCTTGGTCTCAGCAGAAACTATTTTGTACATTTATGTAGTGCAGATGCAACAAACGTGGATGAATAATTACTCTATTTGGAATACAGTATCCAGTGCTGAGGGAACTAAAAATGAATAAGGCATAACTTTCCTTCCAGGAACTCAGAGTCCAACAGGAAAAATGTGTGTACATCATTAAAATGTTATAATGGTAAGTTTCATAACAGATAAGCAGTGTTATTGAAGCTGAGATGAAGAAGTAATTCTAACTTTAAGGAAACAAAGAATTCATAGAGTTGCTCCTTGAAAGATAAGTGAAATTCTAGTAGCACACGAAAAAAATCCATTCCATTCCAGAGAGGGCATGACACCCAGTCCTAGGAGGTGTCAAGGACATAATGAGGTCATGTGGTCAAGAAAAGTATTAGGGGAACAGTAGGAGCAAAAGGAAAATAAAAGGGGGGGTTTTGAAGGCCAGGCTAAGAAGCCAAGTAGGAAAAGTAGGTGAATAAAATGGGTATAAAATAATAAAATCTGATGATAGAGCTACCTGAAGTGGAACACAGTGGAGAAAACATATGGAGTCTGGTCTTCTAGAATTTTTCAAAATGCAAAGAAGAGAAGCAGCATAAAAGGAACTTACATGGGAAAAGGCACAATGGTAGTAACAATGAAAATTGTCATCACCCATGTGTGCCAGGCACAGTGTTAAACCCTTTGTCTATAATGTCACATTTTATTTTGTAACTGAGGGAGGTAGTATTTTCATTCATGATATGAAACTGAGATCTAGAGAAGCTAAGTAACAAACCCAAAGCCATTCTATAGTGCTCCTAGGATGCGAACCCATCATGTATGATACAAGATGTATAAGAGCAATATTAAGTCTTTTGATTTTTTTATATACAGTTTTTTAGTTGTAGAAGGACACAGTACCTTCATTTTATTTATTTTTATGTTGTGCTGAGGATCAAATCCAGTGCCCCACACTTATGAGGCGAGCACTCTACCACTGAGCCACAAACCCAGCCCAATCTTTTGATTTTAGCACTTTTTAAAAATGACTACTCCTTACTAAGTGGCTATTTTTCAAAGAACTTGATTCAGTTAAGAATCAGGACGTGGCTCTCTTAAAGTTTCAACCCAAGGGCAGCAAACCAGGGATTAGAGCAGAGTTGATATAATATTAATGGCTACACTTTGGGTAATAAATATCATAGAGAATGAAACTAAGCTATGGTCTTCACAGGGCCTGGGACTTGTAGGGAAATAGGAACTAGGGAAGGATACTGGGTGTTCATTCCCCAATTTGGAGGGAATCCAAAAAGCTCATGATGCCAGAAAATTCTGTATGGTCCTCAGAAAATATTCAGCAGCCTACAAATTTTATAGTCAATGCTGTTGATCCAGATGCCCTACCTTGAATCATATTCTCAACATTTTGGTTTAATTGGATGCTGTTTAGTCCTAATCTCACTGGGATTCTAGAAGGAGCTGGAGTGACTGATCCCAGCACACAGCAGCTGGCCCTCAGCAATGACTTCCTCTCACTCATGGGTGCAGGTGGCTAGCTGAGAGCAGGAAAGTCTGACACAGTTCTTCAACTTAGGATAAACAGGACCTAGAGATGGCATTTTTCTATCTGGAGGCTGGACCTCAAGCCTGGAGTGAGTAAGATCCTTCAGAAATAAAAATTGAAAAAAGGATTGAGGATTGGAAACACTCACTCTTAAGGACAGGTCAGAGGAAGGCAACTAACAAGGAGTCCGCGGATAAGATAATGTCAACTGAATGCAACTTTCTAGTGCTCCCCTCCCCTTCTCTCATTTCCTGTGTGTCACATTTATTTTTAGTTTTGATTTGCAATTAGCACAAACCTTCAAAAAGAAAACTCCCTTTATTGTAAAATGAAAGTCATGATGCCCCCTCCCTCTTGGGGAAGTAGCTAGGATTAAATGGGCCCATGTGTGTAGCAGATTTTTGGGATTCACTCTTATCCCCTCTAGGGCCTCTGCCCACACCCTCCCTTCCTTGGGGTTACCACCTGGGTTTATTAGTCCTTTGATCTTATCAAAACAGAAACAGCTTCAATTAAACGGGCTACAAGTGATTTGTACATACAGAGAAAGAGAAGAATCAAGTTTTAGTCTCCAAATCAGTTTTTACAGGATATTGCAAAGGTGTTATTTGGCAACACCATTTTATGGGTGAGAAAATTGCGGTAATCCCATGAACAGAAGTGCCCTCTCCACACTCATAGCCATGTTCTGTGCCCTACCCAACACTCTCTCCTGTTGCTTAGCATTTGGGGAATTTCAAGGAGTTGAAAGAAGCAAGACAATGAATCATTTGATACTGCTTATTCCAATTCTGGAGCAAACCGGTTCCACAGGATCACCTCCTGAAGGCTGCTGTTCAGCTATTGTATTTCAGCACTGCTGCTTCACAAGTGCAGGAACGATCACCGTTGGCCTGTTACCTCCCCGCTTATTAGAGGTAGCTGGTGTTAATGATTACCTATTTGTTCCTCTTTGTGGACCCACCTTTTCTATAATATGGCTTGTATACTTTATCTTAGAAGCTCACCTGGCCTTCAAAGCACAACTCCATTATACACATTAACTCCCTACGGCTAGGAGCACCCCTAATATTTGATAAATTAAATGAGTCATCTAAAACACTGTTCCTCAACTACTGGTTCCTAAGAAGTTGATAGATTTTTACATTATGGCCCTTCTATCTCCACCCTGGTGTTTAGGCTGAGCTCCAGGTAAAAATCAGGGAAGAAGGAACTAATGATAGTGTTGCTAAGAGTTAGGCCATAATCATATCTCTGGGGCCTGGTATGACTTTCTCTTCTCCACCACTACAGGGTCCAAATTTTCCAAAGAAGATCACTCCAGTTGGTCACATACAATGATTTGTGGTTATGTAAGTATGAGTATATGCATTACACAACAATATTAAAAAAGAATTTCCTATAAAAATCTAGATCACAGCATTCAATTACAAATTACAAGATGGGCCACAATACAGTGCTTGTATTCTCGCCTGTAACAATCAGGTCCAGCAGAGTAATGTTCTCCATTGTAGTACCTCAGTCCTCACCACTCCCACCTGTCTTTGTGAAATGAGGCATTTGCAGTTCTGAATACTAAATATAATGTTTTGCATTCTAAGAATACTTGTCTTACCTGCTTTACTTTTCTGTATAACTTGCTTAGGCCAGTAGGCATTTAAGTGGAACTGAATGAATTCCTACTGCCTGCTAAACTCTAATCACCGCTATAGCTACCAGCATCACCAGCCCCAATTTACCCCCCCACGAACAGAGAAAAAAAAAATTCAACAGGTTACTTTCCTTTCATTGCATCCCTAGTGTTCTTGGAATAAACCCTGTACCAGGGTCCAACGGCCATTCAAAGGACTGCTCAGAGATCAAGTGCATGCTGGTATTTCTCTGAGTTTCACATTAGAGACTTTGACATTTCCTGACTCTTCTAAGGAACAGAAAACACTCCCTTTTAATACCAGTTTGATGTGAACCTACTGTAAAAAATTGTTTTCCTTGTTACCAAAACATTTATATCTACATATACGTATATTTTACATATATTCTATACTGTACACATCTATAGGCTTATATGATTTTAATATTTCACCATAGAAAATTTATATATGATACTGTTCTGTAGGTCAGTTGAAAATAGGAAGCTATGACCTATGTGGCTGAACTTGTTTCCCAATATCTCAGTGTTTTAGTCAGCTTTTTTGTTGCTGAACCTGTAATGCCCAAGCTCACGAGAGGACCAGAGACCACCAGGAGTCCCACTCCGATGCAATCACAAAAGGGGGTCTTTATTACAAGCACCAGCAGGGACCACACACCTTCACCAATGCAGCCGGTAGGGAGGTGCGGCCCCCGAACAATGGCTGAGCAGGTTTTTATAGGGGGAGGGGACAGGTGATGGTCGTGGACAGGACATATGCATCGCATCATTACACAAGCACCAATTATAATCATACAGCACCTATGGTGACAATATTGACCATTCAGAATCTGGGAGGTGTTCATTACATTTGGTGGGACCCAATCATGACCTTAGAGAATCTTTTGAAAATGACCAACTACAGGTGAGTTTAAAGGGCCACGTGGGGCTTGGGCAAGCAGCGAGTGATTGGCTAGTTTGTACAAAGTAACTATCTATAGTCTCCTAGACCCTGACTCAGACCTCGGGAATGCCAGGTGTATAATTTTTAACTCTTTTGATTAGCTGCTCTGAGGGTGGTCCGAGAGTGGCTTTAGCCTTGAGCAATGTGTTGCTTTTCCTGCGATCTAAACTCAGGCCTACTAGTCTTTCTGGAGGGTCTGAAGCCTGTCATAGAGTTTATTTAGCACGGGTCTTTCAAAACCAAAGACCTGACAAGAACAATTAGAAGAAGAAAAGTACATTTGGGGGCTCATGGTTTCAAAGGCTTCAGTCCATAGATGGCAGACTCAATTCCTTAAGGCCCAAGGCAAGGCAGAACATCATGGCAGAAGAGTGTGGTGGAGGAAACTGGCTCAGGTCATTGCACTAGGAAGTAGAGACAGAGTTCGTTTCACAAAATATACATACCCCAAACGCACATCCCCAATGACTCGCCTCCTCCAGCCACACCCCAGTAGCCTACAGTTACCACTCAGTTAATCCCTATCAAGGGCTTAATTCACTGATTGGGTTAAGGATCTCATAACCCAATCATTTCACCTCTGAACCCTCTTCGATTGTCCCACACATGAGCTTTTGGGGAACACCTAATATTTAAAACATAACCCTCAGTTTTCCTTACAATTTGAGGATACACCTTGCAGAAATACCAATAATATGAATCTTTAATGGACCTTATTCTACTAAACATGCTCGCTCATCCATTCTCACTGAAATTTCCCATTCAGCCACACAGATGCAAGGGAACAGAAGTCATTGTCTTGATTTAATGAGAAGGATACTGAGGCTCAGGTGAAGTGACCTGCTCAAGACCATGCAAGTGATTGGGGTTGGGTCAGAAGACAGCAGACCTCCTTGCTGGAAGCCCACGCCTCTCCTCAGGCCTCTCCCTGAGTCTGATGCCTCCCCCAGAATTGAGTGAACATTTAAAACACATCTACTGAATGAATAACCTCCCCAAAGTTCCTGGCGGTTAGTATATAAGACGATAAAGCAGAATATTAAAAATACATATGCACTCTAGTGAAAGTTCCTAGGTGTTGTGTTGGAGTGAGAGGCTTAATGCAGTTGTCAAGGTAGCTGTAATGAAAAATGGTCATGGTTTGAATGTGCTCCTTTATCTCACTAACTCTATAACCCAATTTTATCAAGGACTTCAGGCTTGAACAGCTCAAACTGCATTTTGAAGTGTATGTCATTAATATTCACCACCACACCCTCCAACGGTGTGGGGCAAATGTCATTATCTTCATGTTTCAGAAGGAAATACGGCATGAAAAGAAGCAGAATATGTGGGTCTGGGTTAAGGATCTGAGACTGTCCCCTTATAGCACCATCAGCCATGTCCAATTCAGCTTCACCCTCCCTGGTAAGAAGCAGTGCCGAGATAAACCAAGTGGGATGCTGTCATTTCAGCTGATGTCCCTGATGTCAGAGTCTGAACAAAAGAATAAGATCAAAGGCCTAGGGCTATGATGAAAATGAAAGGCCAGGATGAAGCAAGATTAGCAAAGAAGCCATTATGTACTGGCCTGGATATTCAAAAGTCCTTTGAAAAATATTAAAAACACAGATGTGTATTATTACACAATGGCCTCAGAGCCTAAGCCTGCAAACAGCCAGCCCATGATTCTGCTGTGATCATTCAGCAGCATCGTGAGCATCCATGTGTCAATTTTACTGTTTCCAACACTTTCCTGTTTCTCATTCTTCAAAATCTCTCTGAGCTTTTAAAAAGGCAGGCCCAAAACACATGACTGTAGCCACAACAGTACCACTGAAACAACCATAAAAAGTGTCATGCTAAGCAGAACCATGGTTCATCTGATCGAGACTCCTATCACCATTATCTGAAACATTTGTGAGAGGGCATGACTTCTTAACCCTGACGCTGTGCTTCTGGAAACTTCATCTTACAAATGCAAAAATCACACAAGATTATTTATTGCAATGATGTTTGTAATCACAAAAACTTAGGTACAAACTAAGTGTCCATTAGTAGGAAATTGGTTAAATAGATTGTGTGCATCCTACAACGGAATATAATTTAGCTCTTAAAAAGGATAAGCAAGATCTTTGTGCATCAATAAAGATATATTGATAAGTAGATAAAACAATATGCACCCACTGAAGTGTATGTAGGACGCTACTATTGGTTTAAAAACTGAGGGTGAGGGTCTGGGGTTGTTGATCAGTGATAGGGCTCTAGCCTTGCATGTGTGAGGCACTGGGTTTGATCCTCAGCACCACATAAAAATAAAGATAGCATATCCATCTACAACTAAAAAAATATAAAAAAAAAAAAAACTGAGGGTGAATATTTTCAGTCATTTCCCATATTCTTATTGGACATCCTCTACATCCCAGAAACTACTCTACTACTGGAAATATGGCAACAAAAAAGAAACAGACCAAGTCCCCAGCCTTCCAGGAACTTATTCCTAATTTATTATACATGCATTTTTAAGATCTTTGGAAAGACCCACAAAAAACCCGTAATAGTGATTCCTATTGGAGGAGGCAGGGACCAGGCAGAAATGAGCAGTTGCAAGACAGCTGGTTTGCACTATATGAACTTTCATATTTTTAAAATATTTAAGCCAAATAAAATACAAATAAATGAAAAAAAAACAGATAAATATTAAACACCTTTCTTTATTAGTCTGATATGGATTTTCACTAATTTATCCAAATTTGTCTTGATCCTCTTTGTCTATTTAGATTAATTATCATACCCTGTTAGCACAGCCTTTTCCATATATTTACATGTGGAATTTAAATAAAGGAGCATTCATTTTGTTTATCCTATAGGAATTTATTTCCTGATTTCAAAACTCCCTTTCATCTACTATTCTGAGGTTAAATGAATAAATTCATGTTTTCTGTCCTCAAACCATACATTGATCTATATCCCTTAATGAAATTCACCCATTGCCTTCACCCGCTCTCACTGACTCCTGTGTTATTTATATATTATTTAATTTAAGTGAAAGCTGCTCTGTTTATAATTAGTGTGGCTAGGACAATTTCCTCCTCCTAAAACCACCAGCCTCCAGGACTACATTTTACCCCCACTTTCATCCATAGACACCTTTCAGAAAATATTCAAAAACGATCATTCTAAAACCCAGAAATTCTTTTTTTAAGATCCTAACAATAAACTCACCATTTTCTGTTCCGCATTCTTCCTTTAACTGCCAGTTTCAGCTAGTCTCTGGCTCCTTTGATGTCCTCAGCTGAGGACAGCACTGTATCTAGGTGCCCATCGTTCAGTTTCGGACTGAACCAGCCCAGGTCCTGGTCACATCAGCGTGCTTTCTGCCCCTCTTCCCTCACCCTCGCCTCCGTTGAACAAACTTAAAGATGTTTCCTTATCCTGTCATCCTCAGCCCTTCTGCAGTGCTTGTAACAGTGTGAAACCACATATACCTGTCACAACTCAGGCTCTTATCATTAAAAGGGTGCTTGGCTACTTGTTGCCCTTCAGCACCCCTCGTCTCCTACAGACCCATCTCTGGAGGATCTTGTCGATCCAAATCATTCTAGTGTGGAGATATTCAGGCATCCACTGTAGCAGATGCTAGCAGGCTCTGCTCATGTCCCCGGGATTCCTTCCTAGAGTGACCAACTGTTCTGTTTCCTCAAAACTGGGGAGTGAAGGGGCATAATGTAGGACTTCCTTTTTTACCATCTCAGGAAAACCAGGACAAAGTTTGGTCACCCAACTTTACCATTTTCACACACACTGTCTCAGGGTATGCCTGCACTTCCAGACTGGCACCTGTGTCTCCCTGTGAGGACTTCCCTCAGGCTGCCCAAACACACTTCAGAGGTGACAGAGTTTTTGCTTCCCTGGGGTAGCCCTTAACCATGACGGAAGGGTAAGGGAATTTCTGTACTCCAGTACCTTGACCTTGATGGGACAAGGCTCAGTCACCACCTGTACTGTCTGTAAAGCTCCCTGCAGGATTCAGTCAAACTCACCTTCATGGGCCTTTACTTGCTACCACATCCTCACCCGACTGTCATCACTTTATTGTCCCCCTCCCTATGCTACTTCTAGTTTTTCCTGAGAATGTGTCTTAACATGTCACTTCCTTATCTCAGAGTCTGATTTTTTAGGAATCCAAATATTTTGGTGCTCTATTCCTGTGCAAAGAACTTCTAAATGTAGTGGTTAAAACAATCATTTATTATTTCTCCCAATTCAGTAGGCTGACCAGGATCAGCTGGGTGGTTCTTCTACTCCACACGATGACAGTTTAGACTGAAGTCACGCGGGGCTCAACTGGGCTATAATGTCTAAGATATCTCATGCCAGGACACTCACATGTCTGAGGCCCCTTAACAGCTCTGCTTGTCTTACGTGGGGTCTCTCATGTAGTGTGGTTGGGCAGCAGCTGAGACTAGACTCATCTAAAGGACTAACCAGCGGTTGGAATGATTAGCCTCTATCCCCTCTCCATGGATTTTTTAGGCCTCTTCCCTTGCTTTAGTGTTCTATGGCTGCCTGTAACAAAGGACCATAATCTGTATGTCTTAAAATAACAGATGCTTTTTTCTCCCATAGCTCTGGAGGTTAGAAATTCAAAATCAAGGTCTTCATGCTCCTTCTGAGGCTCTAGGGAAGGATCTTTCCTTAGCTCATCCTAGGCTCTGGTAGTTTATAGCAGTCCTCCACATTCCCTGGCTTGCAGCTGCATTAGACCAACCTCTGCCTCTGCCTCAGATGGCATCCTCCCTATGTCTGTGCCTTCATGGAGCCTTCTTGTAAGGACACCAGCACTGGATACTGGGTCCATCCACTCCAGTCTGACCTCGTTTTAACTTAATTATATCATCCATCAAAGACCCTAATTCCAAAAAGGTCACATTCATAGGTTCTAGGTGGACAGAAATTTTGGAGAGACATTGTTCAACCCAGGGCACCTCTCCTTGTCTCTTAGCAAAGACATCCTGTCAGAGAGAGAGGATTCACAGACAGTTCAAGGTTCTCAGAAGCACAAAAGAAGAAGTGGCCAGGCCTTCCTAAGACTTATCAAGTTTTCAACATGTAACTAGCACTATTTTACATGCTGAGGTTACTGTGAAGAAGAGCACAGGTAAGGCACCCCATGTCAAACAATTCCCACTGTAATAGAGACAGTGTCATTGGTTGTTTCTCTTGCCGAGAACTCTTTGAGCAACAATGTTGTAGCAATGTGAAAAGCGTAATGACTACATCTGACACTTGTATTCTAGCTCTGCTTTGAGTTTCAGACTTAAAAGACAGTACAGTGTTATGTCCTGGCTCAGCATGTTCTGGACCTCCATTTGCTCATCTACGTAATGAAGGGTTTGGACCAGGCAATCTAAGTCCTTCCAACTCTGTGTCTCCGCCAACTGTGTTTAAAACAAACTGTGTTTAATACAACTGTGTTTAAACAATTTTCTCACTTTCATCTTCTTTATTAAATATTTGGAAGGAAATAGCTAATGCTTTAGGGGTGAGTAAGGGAGGAATAAGAATTTATAAAAGGGGAGGAAAAAATGAGGTTCCTGGACAATTCACAACTGCCTCTCCTTTTCCTTCCATATTTTTGACTCTTAAATTATGACACTTCCCTAAATTATTAGCATGCATCTGCTCAAACTGTGTTTTCCATCGCCACTGACCCATTTGGCAGAAGTGAGAGGCTGCAAATTGTGATCTGGGCTGACATCATATGATTTTTTTACCATTGCTAAATCTAGCATGCACCTGTTACAGAGAACACCAGGTGTTAGTTAACAGATGCTCCTGAGATTCACAAAGAAAAACAGGTAACTGCTCCTGTATGCATCTTAACACAAAAACATACTGATACCCATTAATACACCTTAATGGAAGGGATCGGGGAATCAACCCACACATCACACAATGGCACATGTGTGTGTTGAGTTAAATAAGTCAGTAGAGATGAGAATAGAGTATTTTGGATTTTATTTTTTGTTTCTCTTTGTTTTGAGAATAAATGTTAACATTGTTTTGAATAAAGCAATCTCTATGCCAATCTATAATACAGGAACCATATGCATCAAAGTTGTGGGACTGCATTAAATTGCAGACTTCTAGGCCAGTATCAGAGAATGAGAACTGGTAGGTTTGGCATTTAATAATTTCCCCAATACACACTGGAAATATTGTTTCTTACTAGTATCTCGTCTTCCCATGCACAAACCATTACTTCCTGTTGTTTCTTTGAAGCAATTTGAATTTCAGGTCAGAACTTTGCAAATTCCTCTCTGCCAGGGTTCAGGAATTAGCCAACCATCAGTATCACCACCACCACCCTTTTGCCTATATAGACCCCTGACTTCCCTCTCCAGCCAAAGCTGCAGAGACACAAAATTCAAGGATGAAGAAAAAAAGACAGTCTGAAGGATTTCCCAGACCAAGTAAGTCCATGGAGGCAGGTAACTGGGAGCCTCAGAAAGTAGAGATGCAGGGCCACATGGTAAATGTGGTGGAAAGGGGTCAGCAGCCAGCATCCCAGAGCAGCTGGTCTTCCCCGCCACACACTGCCTGGGACCAGTGTTCAAGACTCAGAAATGCAAAGACCAGATCATACCCTTTTGTCATATCCCACTGAGAAAATTAAGAGGGTTTTTACAAGGAGATATTCAGAGTGTCATTCTATGATGAGCTACTCAGGGTGTGTTTAAAAGTTCACCCGAGAAGAATGAGATTTTGAAACAGAAAAAAATTAACCCCCTTAAAATTTAGAATGACCTATCACCGAAAAGAGATTTAGTGTTTACCATCTAGTCTGTTATTTGAAATTTTATCAAAGGCCTGAAGGTAATACAATGTTCAGCAAAAACAGACCTGGTCCCTGACTTTCTGATGTTTATAATTCACTGGGAAAGAGAGTAACTGAGTAAATAATCACATAAACAGCAGCCTAATTACAAACTGTACTATCTTATAACAGAAAGGCTCCTAGTATTGTAATAACATATGAGAGAACTGGACCTAGTCTGGGAGGGGGGCCAGGGAAGGTGTCTAGGTAAAATTGCAATGTGATCTAAGAACAGAAGAATGAGTAATAGTTAACTAAACTTGAGGGTTGGAACCAATTCAAATACAGCAGAAATAATATGTGCAGAGGCCTACCATAGGGTGAAGATCTCCAAACAAAAGACCTGTGTGCTTGAGTGCAGAGAGCAAGGGGAAGGGAACCCAGATGGGTCTGGAACTCCAGGCAGAGGCCAGATTTTGCAGGTCCTTATGCTAAGTACATTGTTCTCAAAGAACATTGAGAATCTTTAAAAGATTGAAGCATGACTTTGTATGTTCAGACTTGCATTTTGAAAGATCTTTTAGACTGCAGCATACAAAGCAAATGTAATGTTGGATGTGAGACCTGTGGGTTTTGATGATTAATTGTATGTGTCAGTTTGATTGGGCTAAGAAATACTCAGATTCCTGGTATAAAACATTATTTCTGAGTGTGTCTGTGAGAATATTTCCAGAAGAGATTAGCATTTGGAATTGGTTGAGTGAGTGAAGAAAACCATCGTGACCAATGAGGGTGGGCATGATACAGTACGATCCTTGAAGAGACCCAAAAGTACAAAAAGACAAAGGAAAAGTGAATTCTCTTGAGCTGGTAGATTCATCTTTTCCTGCCCTCAAAACCCAGGTGCTCCTGGTTCTAATGCCTTCAGAGACATACATCACTGGCTTCCCCAGTTCTTGATCTTTGGGCCCCTGACTATCCTGGGCCTTCAGTTGCAGATAGCAGATCATGGGATTTAGCCTCCATTGTTGCATGAGCTAATCCTTATGAATAACTCCCTAAATCTTAACATAATCTATCAGTTCTGTTTTTCTTGAGAACCCTGACTAACCCAGGGATCTATGGCATTAGGTTGGATAAGAGATAATGGTGACTTGGACAAGGGTGGCTGTGGAGATGGAGGAAAAGAGGACTACTTGAAACATATTTCAGAAGCATCCATGACACCACTGAATAATGGGTTGAACACAAAATTGAAGGAGAAGGATGATCCAGCAATGATGCTTACTTGTCTGGTTCATACCATGAAATGGTAGATGGTTTTCTTCGCTAATGGAAAGATCACTTAAGAGAACTATGTTTGGAGCGGTGAATACCTGAGTTTACTTTTGGATGTGTTTAGTTGGAAGTGTTCCTGAGACATTCAAATCCAGACTTTGGGTAGAAAACTAAAATTTGTGACATCAATGTTTTGGTGGCTGCTGAACTTGTAAGTGTGCATGAGATTACCTTGAGATCACCACGTGAATCAATGGCAATACAGGGCACTGGTTCAGAGCAGGGATCCCGGAAATGAAGCCTCCCAAGTTTAAAGCACAGTTCTGTCTCTTCCTACCAGTGCAACTATGAAGAAATTGCTCAAATATTCTAAACCAAATTTTCCCTGTCTACAAAACAGAAGCAATAATATTCCCTCCCTTTTAATGCTATTGGGGGTATTAACTGGCATGATTTGTTAAAAACCTTTAGCATGGTTCTCAATATCTAATAATCACCACCCTGTTTACTCAACAAATGTGGACTTCCCTTCTTTTAGAGAGCACAACATAGTAAGTAGGACTCAGAGCTAAGGCTTGAGCAAATCTAATGCTTCATGGCTAGATAAAAAAGAATGAAGAATAACCAAGTTATGTCTGTATCTGTATTTTCCAAATCTCCCCACCAGAGAAACTAGGTCAGCAGCCACATCCACAGCCTGCTAGATTGGCTATCCTAAGGCTCTTAGAAAGGGAAATGCTAAGAGTTCTTGAAGAAGCCAAGTCAAAGACCTGGTCCAAGGTATAGAGGAGGGTATAAAGTAGGAGACTAAAACAGAAAAGGAACAACTTGGTAATATGTTATTAGCAGATCAGAAACTACAGATATAGAAACTGGGGTATTATCTCTAACAGATGGGGTGCCCAGAGCATCCTACTGAAGGTAGGTGGACAGGATTAGAGAAAACAGAAGATTTCAAAATACTCTTAAATTGATATATGCCTGTTATTCAGAATTACCTACCCTAGAAATAGCTAAAATTTTGTGTCTGTGTCTGTGTGTGTGTGTGTATAATGAAATAAGAAAATTTTGTAGCTCCTCTACCAGTTCAAACATGTAAAAGTGGCCTACCTCAAAAAAATTAAAAATAGACCTACCATATGATCCAGCAATCCCACTACTGAATATACATCCAAAGGAAATAGAGCAAGTATGTCAAAGACATATCTGCACTCCTAAATTCATTGTAGCACTTTTCACATTAGCCAAGAAATGAAAACTACCTAAGTGTGCATCAACTGATAAAGAAAATGTGGTACATATATACAATGGAATGCTATTTAGCCAAAAAAAAGAATGAAATCCTGTCATTTGTGACAACATGGATGGAATTGGAGATGATTATGTTCAGTGAAATAAGCCAAGCAAAGAAAGACAAGATGCATGTACACTTACTCACAACTGGAATCTAAAAAGTTGATCCATAAAAATTGAGACTAGAATAGTGGTTACCAGACGTCAGGGAGAGCGGGGACAGGAGAGAGGAAAAGTTTGATCAATGGATACTAAGTTAGGTGACATAAGAGCAAGAAGGGTTGGTGTGTTATTGCACTGTAGGGTGACTATATGTAATAATAGCGTACTTATACATTTCAAAAAGCTAGAAGAAAGGATTTTGAAATTTTTCACAAATGATAAATGCTTAAGCTGATAACCATGCTTAGACTAATTTAAACATTATACAATATATACCATTATATGTACAATTATATATGCCATTATATGTACATACCCCATTATATGTACAATTTTTATGTTTTTATGTGTTAGTTTAAAAATACATTTTAAAAAGTGGTTTATGTTTCATAACTCATTATAGTATGAAAATCTGATACTTTTACATTCCATTATTATGTTACCTTTAAAAGCAAGTGGTATCTGGTACTCTCAATTACTTTTATAATTTTAGGATATAATGAATCGGGCAAGAAGTATTTATCTGATCCAAAATCCAACTGAAAGCCACATTCAGAATGTTCTAAAAATGTTTATTGATATGTAGATGATTGTGCTGGTAATAGTGCTGTCGTCATCAATGTTGTCCAGTGACAATAGGATCTGGTCAAGTATGCTGTCTTTGTTATGAATAGTGTGGGAGGACTGACTGTCTGTGGGGGGAGAGAGAGAGAGAGAGAGGCAGAGAGGAAAGGAGAGTGTGTGCACAATGCACAATTATAAGAAAACTTAATTAAAACCAAATTTGGATTGAGACCAAATATATATGGCAATAGAATTTACATTATTAAATAAAGTATTGATATTGGCTCACACTCCTAGGAGTCTATTCTCATTATTATGATAGCTTTTATTTTCCCCATTAGATTGATGAATTGCTGAAGGAAGCAAAAAGTGAATTTGTCTTGGTAAGTGAAAATCATTTCATTGCTCATGAATTTTTTTTTTTTTTTTTTTTGGTTTAACCCCAATGCTAACACAGTTTACAGGTTGAATGTCAAGTTATCTCTAGCCTAGGACATTATCAGTCAAAGGCAAATGTGCAATGTTTGTTTAAATGAAGGAACAATGTTACCTTAAACTTAATGAGGATCTTGAGAAATATTTAAAAAGACTAAATCTGCCTCTAGTTTTTTTTTCTTCCCCTGAGTAGAAATGTTGTTCTGAAAGGTCTTCAGGCTGACATTGTCTGTTTATTTATTGATTGCATTTTTCCCACTGTGCCAACAGCATTAGAGCCTTAAGGATCATTTTCAAATGTAGTTTTTTTTTTTTATTTCCTTAATTAGGACAATGTAATGTATTAAAGGAGGCAGAAACAGAAAAGTAGCTATCTTTCCACATACACACCTATAGGTATATATCTGCATCTGCAGTATTTTCTCCCCCATTTCCATCTCCTTGTTGCCTTGCCTGTCTTCAGGATCCCTTGGTTTCTGTTGGAGTTTGGGGGCAAGATAAAAAAACACTCACCCTGTGCTCACCTTCCAGTTCCACACAGTTAAGAACTTGGCAGAGCAAGAAAGCAGAGGATCAAAACACAGTATCAGCTTTACCAGTGATCAAGCCGGATTGGATAATATTGCGCATTCCAAGCCCGGTATCAGCTTTATGTAATAGGCCAGAGAGCTTAGAGCTCTTTGCTAAACTGTACAGGAAATACAGCTGGATCTCTTTCCTCTCTGCTCTATCTACACCTCAGGACCCACTGGTGAATCACCTGCAAATAGAGAAACTAGAACAAGAGACTTACTTGGATCTGTCAGTGATAAGCTGACCACATGGAGACTTCAGACAGGCATGTATAGGTCCTTGGAGCAATTGAGATACCAAGAGGGGGGAAAAATGAGTAACTTGTCAACACTTAACTTTGTCTAATAAAGTGATGTGGCCAATGTATAGAGCTTTCCCCATTTTCACCAGTCTGAAAACTGTCTTCCAAGAACAGAGATGAGTAAGCAGGAAAAGGAAGGGTCACAGCACTTTTCCCAAGAAGGCCACTTACTCTAGTCACATAAGAAGACATTATTGTATTTTGCCAATGGAAATAATACACAGACTCATTTATTCTCCTTTAATATCAAGCACTTATAGATGGCTTATACTTGACCTAGGAATTCAAGGATGGAAAATACTGTACTGAGGTAAATTTTAATTTTTTATGTTCACCATTTTGGCAATGATTGATCTTTTTCTCAACTGGAAACAAGGGATATCTGGAGATTGGCTAATTCAGTCTCTAAGAAGCTGATACAGTTTGTTGTAAATGTATTTTGCTTCACGAACAATAGTGCTGTGATGGAATGGTTGGTCCACGAAGCTGTGAATAAATGAATAAAACACACACCTGTTAAATTGTGTGCTGCACATAATGAAGGGGTTGTGATGGTTGGTATTTTTGTTTGTTTGTTTGTTTGTTTGTTTTTAGCAAAATGTTGCTTCTCTCTCTTTGCTGCTCCTAAACAATTTCTAAATGTAATGCCTTGTATATCTCCCCTTTGTGTGAAGCTCAAAGTACTACATGGTGTTCACACATAGAAATTCCACATCTACTTATTGTGCAGAAACACTGCAATTTGGCATAGAAGCCAATTAAAATATATCAGCATTCTGCTCCTGCCCCAGGTCCTAATGTAAATCAAAGATGGAGAAGTAGGAGAGGAAAAAGTCTGAATTGGCACCTGAGCATTCCACTTACCTGGGTAGGTAGACTATGGAAAGGCATAAGGTGTGTAGGATGCTGGAGGAACCCACCACAGCCTTGAAGACTTGGACCCCAATTCAGGAGCATCTCCCATGGCTGAGATCTCCATGCCAGGAACATGGCCATTTTGTCCACTGACCCAGACCAATGGAATGAAGGAAACCATGAAACTGTTGAACTGTTGGATCATAAAAGCTGTGCATGGATAGCTTCTGGGTCCTCAGTTGTATCGTTTTTGTTTTTTTTTTGTACTGGGGACTGAACTCAGGGGCACTCGACCACTGAGCCACATCCCCAGCCCTATTTTGTGTTTTATGTAGAGACAGGGTCTCACTGAGTTGCTTAGCACCTCGCCGTTGCTGAGGCTGGCTTTGAACTCGTGATTCTCCTGTCTCAGCCTCCCAAAGTGCTGGAATTACAGTCGTGCACCACCACGCCCAGCTTCCTCAGTTGTATCTTTAGTTTTAAAAGCAACATTCTCATTCAAAGTTGAAAAATGCACTCCAAAATGAAGTTGTTATATCATTATCTAAATTAAACAATAATTACATTTTTTTAACCTACTTAGTAATTATTTTCTCCCAAGATATTCATGGAGAAGAGTACAGACTTTGGAGCCAGACTATTTAAAAATTCAAATGCAGTTTTCCATATTCTAGTCTTTTGTCATTGGTCAAACTAGCTAACCTGAATTTAATCCAAAAAATAGGGATAAAATTATTATAGGGTAGAGCTGTTGAGGAAATAAAATGATATTGTGTGCATGTGTGTGTTATGTAAGACATACAGTGTTCAGATTGAACTAGAGCTGCAGAAGTTAGATACTTTCACTGGGTTGTGGTCACTTTACATCCACCTGGTCCTTATGTATTTGTCTATAGCAGCATCTAGAGGGGTTCTTTATGAGATATCATAAAGACAAAAAGAGAGAGAGAAAGTGAAATTTAAAAAACTGAAAAAAGAGAGAAAGAAAGGAGGAAAAGTAGGAATTAAAATCAACTGAGCACTGAACACCATATAGTGGGCTACAGAGTGGCCTTGGCCACAGTGGCATTGCTGAGCTATATGCTATATACAGTGCAACTCTACTATAAACTCACTAAGAACTCAAGAAGACCCCCATGAGGAAGGCTAATAGAACAACCTGTGATGAGAGGTAAACCTTCCTTCCCTTCTCATATTACTTCAGCTCAGGGGTCCCTCCAAGCTCTGAGAGGCTGAGTTCTTCTTCACCACTCCAAGTCACAGTGTTTTCTCCTTCATTTCCTCCAATTTCACTTTATTTTAAGAGCCCTTATCATTGTGTTGCTAAGGCAGGTTTCATGCCCTCTAGTACACTGAGCCAAAATCTAGCCACTATTTACTTGGGATACAATTGTAATACTTCTCTTTCTTATTTCAGTTTCCCTGAAGCCTTTCTCTTTCTATCTGAACATTTTGCCATCACTGTGGAAATGAAGAGATTGTAATTTTGTTTTATTTAATGTTCTGCTCCTTTTGGTGATAACAGTTGTTTATATATTGGCTTCAACTTGAACAATGAATTCCCACACTCATTAAAGCATGGACATCATGATACTTCCTATACAACTGCTGTATATGAAGGTACCCATGACTATAGCAGACCAAGGCTATTCTCATTAACCATTGACATCCAGTGCTGAGTGGGCTTCTAAAGCACTTCAAGGGGTATTGACATCTGTTATCTTCAACTGGTATTTTTGGAGGTTTCTCAGCAGGACATTCTAGGCTTAGAAGATAAGTCGGAGGTATCAGCAAAAGCCATCTGGCCTTCAGCACTGCCTTCTCTTCCCTCACCCCATCACTTTCCCATAGTTCCTGAAGTCTTCAGCATTGTTCTTTCATCCTTCAGTAAGCAATATTTATTGAGGTCCTCCAAGTGTTTAGTCAGAGACTTGGTTGCCACACACACAGAGCTCACAGTTGAACTGGAAGGGCAGACAACTAAACAAGGGATCACAATGATGGGTGCCAGATGCTATGACAGGAAAAGGATAGAGTAGCCTGACCTGAAAACTCTGTCCTATGGGAGTGGAGGGAGGCAGGAGAAACTTCCTGGAGGAAGTGGTATTTTTGACAATCCTGTCATGTCATTCTTTTGAAGCAAAGCTTTTATTCATCATTGTTAAAATGCAAACCACTTACCACTCACTCAGAAGACTAAGACTTTTAGATCATAGGAAGTCCAGGTGTATTAGCATAGATTAACATCCACAAGCTGAGACCCTGAGGAAATGAATATTAGAATTGTTAAATTTTAGGTGTCAGCAAGAGAGAGATTAAACTCAGGGTTTTTTTTTTTTTTTTTTTTTTTAAGAGGAAAGAGACACATCTGTGAGGGATTTTATGTCTGCAGAGATTTGTGGATTCCTGCGGGAAAAGATAGACAATAAAACCAGGCAGTGACTTCACCTATATGATGGTTTGCCTAAAACCTCCTCTACTCTGGAGTTAGTCCGTCACCTGCCACTCATCAGGGAAAGTGCCTCAACGTGGCTTTTCCATTGTGAAAGCAAAGTGTAAGAGGAAAATATCTTGATAAAATCTGATACTAGGTCTAAGGTAGTTGATGCCAAGACAAGTTTAGCTGAAAAATCCACTCTCTACTCTCTTCCTTGTGTGTACATTGGTTATAAGTGTGTCATTCAGAAAATCAGCATAGAAGTTGGCCACCCATTGTTTGACATGAGCATGTGCCAGCACCTACATGTCTTCATTCCTCTAGCACTTCAGAAACACCAGAAAATGAGTCCCCCTTTTATTTTCTGGAAAGCTTTCAACTAAAAATCACCACAGTGTAATTACACAGATGTAATAAAAACTTCTAACCCTAATCTCAACCTGTGCCCTTTTTAAATCCAATTTAGAGCTCTTGTCAAGTGATTGACTAGAAAGGTGCCCTCTATTAAGCAAATATCAGGAGGTGTTTTCCTGCAGAAATGATGACAGCTCACAAGTTACCAGTAACCAGGATTTTTGCCTCTACTTTCCTTCCTGCTCTGAGAGAGGCCATAACTCTGTGAGCCAGGATTCCCCTCTCTGCCTGTAGTAGAATGTGTGTGTGTGTGTGTGTCTGTGTGTGTGTGTGTGCACATTTATGTGTGTACATGGACATGTGCTCATATTTGTAGTAAAGGGGAGATTCAACTTAGAGTTGCCACTTTTGCTGTGGGACAAAGATCAGTTCCTTGTGCCCCAACTTGGAACCGTAGAAATGGAGCATGTTTTATGGAAATGATAACAAAACCCTGAATAAGATTTTGCAATTTACAGCGCACCTTGACCTTATCCCAACAACAGATTGTACACAAAATAAGTTAGATGCTCTTCTGTTTACCAATTTCAACCTCTGACCGGTCACAGATAGACCAAAGCTTTGTGAGAATGCACTACATGAGACCAGTGATGGTATTGGGTTGTCTGCATTTTGGACTCTAAAACTTCACTGTTCAAAATCAATACATTTCATTGGGGTTGTGAGGCTTTATTTGAGAAGGAGTTTTTCCAAGAATTATTAACCACATTGGGTTCAATAAGTTCAAGAGCAGCACAAGTGTTAAAAGTCTTTGTTGGGTATATAATTACCAAGAAAACCAAAGAGATTTTTTTAAAATTAAAAGAGGTGAATAAAGGAGGAATATTTTATATGAATGTAGAATTAATTATTTAGGAGTAAAAATGATTCTGAAGAGCAAAGAGTAAATCACGTAAAATACAAAAGTGCTATGCCTGCACCAATGGACAGTATCAGCAAGAAAATCAAAGGAGAATGAAAGAGAGACATAACTGAAGACCTTTATGGATGTACAGCTAGACACTGAATGGGTGAGAGCTTATGTTAATTTCATGGAAGACCAAGTGTCAGAGAAGTGTCCCAGTATACTTGGGAGATCCCTAAGGAGGGCACTTACCTGCCTCCACTAACTTCCAGCAGAGACAAGTGAGAATGGTTTGGAAGGAAATGTTATGCACTTAGTTACAAAGCAGATTTTCAGTGCTTAGTTATATGCCAAACATCATTCTATCACTTACATAGATACACATGGTACAGAACATGTAGTAACAAGGACACCACTCTTAAGCAAAAGCTTTGAGAAACTGATTCACACTCCCATTCCTGGAAATGCATTTGAGACCAAAAGTTTTGTGACTTTGGAATTTCCCACCAGTGACTCACAACCTGATTGAAAGTAGGGGGGTTTCTATATACTAGTCATTCTCATCTTCTGATGAGGAAACTGAGCTGTGAAGGGCTTAGGAGATTTATCCCAAGCAGTCAGAGGTAGAATGAAAATTCAGTTACGGCCATTGACTTCAAACCAGTGCTCTCTTCTAATTTATCATGATTTTTTTGCAATTTGGATGGACAGAAAACTGATCTCCAAATTTCCTTTCTTCAGTTCTTGGAAGCAAAGGACAGACAATGTCCTATATTTTATTTTTTGCATATGAAGAGCTACTTTCTAATAACCTACTCAGCATTTACTAAAGATTACTAATATGATATCATGATCTAAAATTAACACATTATTAGAGCTTACCAAGGACTTAATTCTGTATTTTACTAAGATTGCATAGCACAAAAGGACTATTAATTTGAGTATGTGACTCATTCAGAGAAATGGAAATAGTTTAGAACTTCTGTAATTTTTAGTAAATATGCTATATATTTAGAGTTTGCTATCATCATGAGTGGGCTGGAGATTGCAGTTGTTACCATTCTTACCTTTAAATATAACTCATTATTCATTAATTTTAAAATTCTCATTTAGTTTATGGTGAGTTGTTAAGTTAATCCTACGGTGAATAGAAATGTATTTATAGTATTTTGTCTTACAATTAACCAATGATTAGATTTTAAGTCATAGGTCCATTGAACTCAAAATAGAAATTTATATTGCTAAAACACACACACATAGAATTTCCCCTCATCCAACAAATACTCATAAAACATTCATTATTTTGATCAAGTTTTTTTTAATTGAAAAGTTGGGATGAGTTGAAGAGTGAATGTGGGTATTTTCCACCGGTGCTTGAAAACATCTTAGAATCATTTTAACCTTTAAAATATGATGACCACTATCCTTTTGGTCTGATGCCATTTACCACCAGTTATCTATCCAAAAGCCATGCCCAACACTTTCCTTCTTGTTGCTACCCACTATAGAGACTGGAAAATAAAATATGTGCTTTTTTAATATTTTTTTGAACTGGGCAGTCATACCATCCTACTTTGGCCCATGAGATGTACATAGAAGTTTTCTGGGGGAGGCTTCTTAGATTTTTGTTTCCTCATGAATTGGGGCACACTCATCTCCTACTTCTTCTGGCATTACAGTTAATGCCTGCAACAAGTCACTCTGCAGCTATGAAAAAAGCAGCAACAGAATCACAGGAATGTGTTGTTCAAATCCTGAACCTAGGTAGACAGTCACCCATTTATAAATTTCTTTTTATGGGAAAAAAACCTAAACTCTTATTTATTAAGTCAATGAATATTGAGTTTTTGGATTCTAAAGCATCTTTACTGATACTTATATATGGGTAAGGAAGGATCTAGGTGCTGACTTTGGTATACAATTCTTGTTTATAATATTGTTTCTAGGGAAGGTGTTCTGGGTCCAAACAGATTTGCTTTTTAAAGGAAACATAACTCCCTAATTGATAAACAATTTCAAGTGTTCATTTCCATTTTATCTCCCCCAAACTTATGCTCTTGCTATCCTTCACATACACATTTGTGTGTCAGTGCGCACACACACACACACACACACACACACACACACACCCCTGCTCAAAGACCTATATCTGCCCCTATTATCTCGAGCTGGGATGATAAATTTGTTTCATCTTGGTTGCCAACATTGATAGATGGGTAGTAGCTGTCTGGATCACTATGTTGAGAATAATTTTGAGGCAGACAACATGACTCATAAGGAAGAGTGTTGTGATCAATCCGCCAAGTCCACTATGCTGTGAAAAATGGAGGAGCAGTACCTGTGTTTCTGCAGCAGTTGACCTGATCCAGCATATCACATTTTAATTTCTCAGCCTAGTGTAATCCTTTCTCTTCTCTTAACCCTGAAGGTAGGAATTTTGTATTTTTAAACTGGGACATTTAGTCCATAGATGTAGGCTACAGTTTACTAACTAGAAAATCAGAATATGCTAAGTAAAGCAATATCCCACTAGAGTATTTTAGATGGAATTGTAGAGAAAATGTCATGTCTTAAGGAAAATTTAATATATGATGTGCCAGCCATGGTGGGCACCACCTGCCCTCCTTTCAAGGAAGACCTTGCCATTCAGCAGCAAGAAGCACAGTCAGCCTCTAGCTGCAGTCCCTGCAGTGTTCAACTAGACTTCATAGGCAGACCCAGATGTTGAGCATAGTGGCTCAGGGCCTGGCCATTTCTACCCAATGCAGGCCTTATCTACAGGCAGTCTTTGCTCTGAGACTTCCATTTTAATGGCTAAGATTTCATTAGATCATGAGGGTCTGAGGCATTCTTAGCATGATTCTGCTGCCTTCTACCTCCTTTACACAAGTGCCAATCAGTATCTCTGTCCCATCTCCTCCCTCCCCTCATCGTTCACAGGTGTGATCTCCTTTTCCTCAGGTACCCCTAACTCCATCAGAGTGTCTGCTTCCTGAGAATTGAAATGGCTACACATACCTATAGTTTGGATCTGGAGTATCCCCTAAAGGCTCATGGGTTAAATAAAGGCTTGGTCTCCAACCCATGGCTCTATTGAAAGGTAGTGGAAAATGTTAAAGGTGGAGTCTATTGGAAGATTTTAGATCATTAGGGGCATGCCTTTGAAGGGAATTGTGGAAACCTGGTCTCTTCCTCCTTTGCTTCTCAGCCACCTTGAGGTGAAAAGCCTTGCTCCACATTCCTCACCGTGAAGTGCTGCTTCACCACAGGCCCAAAAGCAATAGGATCAATCAATCACAGGCTAAAACCTTCAAAATTATGAGCCAAAATAAATCTTCTCCTTTTATAAGGTGATTATCTCAGGCATTTTGTTACAGCACTAGAAAGCTGACTAACATACCTACTATGGATACAATGGATATGCCCTACCAAAATTTACAAATCATTAATAGTAAATGTACAGCATTCCAAGAGAGAAAAAGTACTATATTGGCTTTGGCATCAGAGAATATTGATTAAAATCCCAGATACTTATCATTAAGTGACGTTGAACTAATGTCTTCATTTTTGATGCGAGAATAATAGTAACTCTTAATGGAAAAGTGGAAGGATTAAGTGAGATAGTATTCATGAAATTTATTTCTAAGCTATTAAGCATTATATTTTTAATTTGGTTATCATTGTCATCATTATTATTATTATTTTAAGTAATTTAGAATATCAGTTACCAGCTGGTCAATTAACATTCCTTTATAAATACTTATTATGCCCTTATCATGGTATTAGTGCTAATCTAGGAAATGATGAAGGCAAAATTTCTGTTCTAGGTGAAGCTTACATTTTCTAAATTAAGCATGTAAATATGAATTTCATTTAAAATATACTAGTAAGAAGATGGTGGCGTAGAGAGAGGCACCATCCAGTCTCACCAAACTACAGATCAAAATTTTGCGACAAAAATTTCTTCCACCCAACTTTTCGGCAGTAAATTACAGTCATCATCACAGAAAATTTCACTTTCGCGTGGAAGCAGTGCAAGCGGTTTTCGCCAGAGCATGTCTCCAGCAGCAGCGACCACAAGCGGCCACGGGGCAGTGCGACCCCCACGGCTCCGCAGAACTCACCGCGGGTAGGAACTGCGTCTACTCGAGAAAAATTGGATCCAAAACCCAATCAACCACACAGGATCTAAGCAAGCTCGCGTGGTCCCACGACCCCAGCCATCAGCCACTGGGGAGCACGCCAGCGAAGGCAGCGCTACAAAGGAAGATTGGGACCGCACCAGTTCTGCTCCAGAGTGCAGGGCAAACAAAGCAGCAGAGGGAGCAGATCTGCTAAAAGGAACTTCCACGGGGACACAGACAACAGGAGATTGGAGACAGCTACTGCAAGCCTCTGGGAGTATAATCGAAGTGGGACATTGGAAAACAACTCTGTACAATCTTCCACGGACAGCTTCAACAGCGAACCAGAAATTAACCAGGTTGGGACTCTCACACGCGAAACACGAGCCGAGTAAGTCCAGCAAGCAACGAACAATGCCACTTACTGGAGGTGAAAGGAAACATACCTGTCTATTCACTTTGAGACTGTTCTTGTATATTGATTGTTTGTTTTTTGTTTTGCTTGTTTGTTTGTCTGTTTGTGTTTTTTTTCCTTTCATTTTTTTCCTCTCTCTCTTTACTTCCTCCCTTTTTTTCCTTCTATGCTCTTCCACTCTCACTTTGCATTTTATCCTTTATCTTTCTCTCCCAATATTTCTACTGTTTAATCTTTTTGCTTTATTTCTCTGTTCTTTCCCATCTTTCTCTATCCTCCCCTCATTTCTCTCCCACTCCTCCTACCCTCTAATCCCCAACAGTTGTGAAT
>PVHX01018483.1:0-36852 GCA_004024805.1 Geosciurus inauris | reverse complement strand
AAAGCATGAAAAAGGAATCCCAGAGGGGCTGGCTATTACTAGAGAGGGCAACAGTGAGTTGTGGAAGACCGGTAGGGAGGAATAGATGAAGGGTACAGCAATAAATGATAGCAAGAAGAATACAACATATGTAAGTGGGAGAAACAGGACTATCTGTTACCCCTCCAGTATTTGGTTCAGAAATCCCAGTCTATTATATCCCAGCTGAGCCACTGGGACCACCTCCCGCAATTACGCCCAGGGCTGCTTTGGGCCTCAGGTGCTGGAGTAGAGTTCTGAGTTATGGCTCCCGGCCGAGCCGCTGGGACTGCCTCCCGCAGACACACCTGGGGCCGCTTTGGGCCTCAGCTGCAGGAGTAGAGTTCTGAGTTATGGCTCCCGGCCGAGCCACTGGGACTGCCTCCCGCAGACATGCCCGGGGCTGCTTTGGGCCTCAGTTGTTGGAGTGTAGTTCTGAGTTATGGCTCCCGGCCGAGCCGTTTGGACTGCCTCCCACAGACACGCCCGGTGTCGCTTTGGGCCTCAGCTGCAGGAGTGGAGGAGCCACTCGGACTGTCTCCCACAGACACGCCCGGGGCCGCTTTGGGCCTCAGCTGTTGGAGTGGAGTTCTGAGTTATGGCTCCCGGCGGAGCCACTGGGACTGCCTCCCGCAGACACGCCCAGAGCTGCTTTGGGTCTCAGCTGCTGGAGTGGAGGAGCACTGGGACCGCCTCCCGCAGCCACGCTGCCCCGGGCCGCTTTCGGCCACAGCCGCTGGAGTCGCTCTGTGTCTATGGCTGCTGGCTCTGCTTACCCACACGAGTGAAATTTCCTTCCGTGCTGTCCAGAAGCTGGGTGGGAGAAGGTTGTACTGCAGTTTATGGTCTTTTGTTTGGCGAGACTGGTAGCTGCGTCCCTCTAAGCCGCCATCTTGCCTCCGGTCTCTACATTTGACTCTTAAATTAGTATGAACTTTGTAATTTCTTTCTTATTGATGACTGAGTAAAACTCCATTATGTATATATGCCACATTTTCTTTATACATTAAACTGTTGATTGGCACCTGGGCTTTTTTTCATAGTCTATTTTGAATTGTGCTGCTATAAACTTTGATGTGGTTGCATCCCTACAATATGCTGATTTTAGGTCTTACCCGAAGACTAAGAGAGCTGGGTAATATGTTACTAGTGTTTTGAGGAATCTCTGTATTGCTTTCCAGGGTGTTTGTACTAATTTGCCATCCTACCAACAGTGTATGGTGTACCTTTCTTCTGCATCCTCATCAACATTTATTATTGTGTTCTTGATAATTGCCATTCTGAAGAGAGTGAGATAAAATCTCTATGTAGTTTTGATTTGTATTTCCCAAACTGCTAGAGATATTGAACATTTTTTGCATATATTTATTGTCCATTTTTAATTCTTTTAAGAAGGATCCCTTTAGTTTTGTCCATTTATTCTGTGTATTATTACATTTTTTTGGTGGTTAGTTTTTTGAGTTCTTTATATATTCTTGATACTAACCCCTATTTGAGGATCAAGTCACAAAGATCTCCCATTTTGTAGACTCTATCTTCATACTATTATTTTTTTCCTTAGGTGTTCAGAAGTTGTTTATTCGATGTCATCCTACTTATTGATTATTGGTTTTATTTCTTCTGCTTTAGGAGTTTTCTTAAGGTTATTGATGCTTTTGTCAATATGTTGAAGAGTTTAGCTTACAATTTTATCTAGCAGTTGCAGAGGTTCTTTTTATTCCTAAATATTTGATCCACTCTGAGTTGACTTTTGTGAAGAGTGAGAGATAAGGATCAAATTTTGTTCTTCTTCATGTGTAAATCCAGTTTTCCCAGACCCACCTGTTAAAAGACTATATGTGTTGTTTTTTAATAGCAATCTATTGTGATGTAATAAGGTGGGGAGGGAATTATTTTAATTTTTTTGTATTTACAAAGACTTGCTTTGTATCCTAATATATGAACTATTATAAAGGATATTTCTCATATTGCTGAAAAGAATATGAGTTCTTTTGTCTAGTGAAATAGTGTGTAGACAACTGTTAAGTTGACATGGTGTGAAGTAAAGGTGAGGTCTAGGGACTTCGTTGATGTTTTGTCCACGTAACCAGCCACTGGTGAGAATGATATTAAGGTCACCCTCACTTATGTTTTTTATTGGGTCCTGTTTGTTCCTTCAAGTTGAATAGTGATTATTTTTTTTTTATTTTTTATTTATATATATATTTTTAAAGATTTTTTTTTATTTGCAGATGAACACAATGTCTTTATTTTCTTTTTATTGCTTTGTATGTGGTGCTGAGGATCGAACCCAGGCCTTCACGCATGCGAGGCAAGCGCTCTACCGCTGAGCCACAATCCCAGCCCCTTGAATAGTGATTATTTTATAAAATTGAGTGCACTGCCATTCACATGTAAATGTTTAAAGCCATTTATCTTTTTCTTATTGGATTTTCCTCTTTAGCTGTATGTAGTGACCTTCTTTGTCACTTTTGGGTAATTGTTGCTTGAAGTCTGCTTTATCAAGTATGAGAATAGCTACTACTTACTACTTTTTGTTTTTGGTTTCCATTTACATGGAATATCCTTTCATCCTTTCACTTTTATTTTGTGAACATCTTTGCAAGTCAGGTGTGTTTCTTGTAGACAGTATACATTTGGGTCTTGTTTATTAATTTAATGTTTCAGTCTCTATCTATTAAATTGGCAATTGACACAATGTTAATCCAGTGTTAGAATAGTGAGGTATGCTTTTTTGTAATATAGGATTCACTCTTAATTCCCATGTGCTTGTTTGCTCTTCTAGGGACATTTATTCTTTTGTGTTCTACCATGATTTCTTTTAATCTTTTTGTGTATATAGAATTCCATTGTGAATCTTCTGCAGTGGTAGCTTAGTAGTCATAGATTATTTTAGTTTATTCTTGTCTTGGAAGGTCTTTATTTCTGCTTTGATTCTGAAGAGTAACTTTGATGAAGATAACAATGTAGACTGGCAGTATTAAAGTAGGACAGATGAGGCTGGACACCAGAGGAATTAGCAGGAAACAGATTTATTGTCTGCAGCTGGTCCAGAGGGGGATTTCATCTAAAATAGATTCTCCTTCTAAATGCCAAGTCTAGACATTGAGCTTCATACCTAGTGGTGGGAAGAAGGGAGCTTGGAGGTATACATTTTTGCAGGAGTCTACATAAAAGCTATTTTTTTTTGAGTTCTCAGAAGGGTACATATTTTTCCATTTCTTAGAACAGTCAGGTATTTTACAGATTATAACATAAAAGCAGAGTTACATCCATTAAGTTGGTGGGTAAATTTAGTTTTTGCAAGACAGAGCAGAGCAACAGGGAATAGGTGTCTAACCACATTTGAGCCCTTTTTCAGAGATCTTTGCTGATATTTTGTTAACAAGAACAATTGTGGTGAGAGTCTCTGGAGAAGCTTAATGAGGATGCATTGGTTGAGGAGGGTGTGCCACTACAGTATTTCTGTTTCAGTGCTTGAAATATATTACTGCTGGCCTTTAGAATTATCCAGATACATTACCATTTATCAATGACTTGGTTCTTCTCTCTTGAATTTGTAAAAATCATTCTTTGTTCTGCATTTTGGTATTTTAACCAAAATACGATGTGGACAGGTTCTTATTTGGCCACATATATTTGGCCTTCTAAATGCTTTCTGTGCCTGATATCTATCTTGTTCCCATAATTAAGGAGTTTTTTCTGGTTTGAGTTCACTGAATAAGTATTCTATGCCATTAGTCTGTATATACACTCCTTCCTTCAAGACCCTAGTCTTTAATTGGTCTTTTAAAGTTGTCCTAAAATGCTTGTATAGTCTTTTGAAAGTTTCTTCTTTTTATTAGTGTATGAAAGTTCTACTTAATCCACTTGTCTTCAAGACTTAGCATTCTTCCTTCTGCCTGATGTAGTATATTGATAATTCTTCCTATTCAGACTTTATTTGAGTTAATAGACTTCCAAGTTTTCTGCTTTGTTTTTTTTTTTTTCAGAAACTCTTCATCCTGTGGGAATGTTCTTTTAAAACCTCTATTGCCTTTGTTAATTTATTTCTTAGTCCTTTAATTTCTTAAATTATTTTCATAATAAATTGTTTGAATTTTTTGCTCATCATATCCTCCACATCTGTGTATGTGGATTAAGTTATTGGGGGCTTAAGCTCTTTGGGTAGTGTCTTAGTGACTTACTCTCTCATGTTTTCTGTTTTAATATGCAGAGGTTTGTGCATCTGTTTAAATAGATTTTCTTCTCTTCTTAGATGTGAGTCATTTTGTTGAGCAGATTTCTCTTTGGATATGCCCTGAACAGAGTTTATGTTCTATTTTCAAAGCTCCAACTCATTGACAGAAGTGCTGGGACCACTAATCCAAAATACTTTAAGAAAGAATAACAACCAGTAATTCCAAAAACCTAGAAGCCAAGCACATGTTGATGTATAACCAAAATAGAAACTTTTAAAAATGATCTTTACAATTCCAGTAACCAATAAAGAAGTGGTAATAATGTGCAATGACCAAAATATAAGCATTATTGATTCTAAAAGTAATACTAAAATATATTGAAAAAAGCAATGAGATGGAAAAAAGGAAAATGAGGACAAAAAATGAAAAATAAAAATGGTGCAAATACAAATGAAAAATAAGAAAACAAGTGCAAAGAAAAAAATAAAAATTATGTAAATTAGAAAGTGAAAAACAAAGATAAAAATTATGTAAATTATAAAGTGAAAAACAAATGGTAAAAAGCCACTTAAAAATGTAATGCCAAGAAAGTATATGATTTCCTTATCTGAGGTAATTCAAAGGTAGACACTTTGTTCCTCAACTTCTAGTTTTAGAATTCACCATTTTGGGGGTGTTTCTGGGGAGCAACAATAGTTGCACTTGTTTATTCTCAATTCTAACCCAAAGAAGCCAGTGATGGTTGTGGAGTCTTGAATGGGCAAAAGTTTTATCCTTGCCTACCAGCAAGTGTTAGAGGACTATTTTCAGATGAAGAGGTAAATCATCCACAATATTGGTTTTTGTGTATCTGGGGATGGGACTCTGGCTATAGTAGGAGCTGTCAACAAAGTCTCACACATGGAGCCTGTGGGTCAATCTGTACTAAAAACCCCAATTTCAGACTTTTTTCAGTGAGCTCAGGGTTTTGCAAGATTCCAAGTCTCTAGGGTTTTGTCCCATTCTTTCTAAGCATGCTAGAGGTGGACTATATGCAGCATCTCTGCTCGGTTGGGTAAAATTCAGGAAACAAGCTTTTCCCAAGATCTTTCCAAGCACTCTGTGTTCTTCTTCACAGAATCACACACAACTGATCTTCCTTCTTTTAAAACTGGATCTCAAAATACCAGTTTTAAAAGGGAGATGTCCCCACTGCCATTCATTTTACAAGGTGACCAACCAACACACCGTACTTCCTGCTGACCATAGTTTTCAGTGCATCTCCATTAATCTGTACAAAAAGGATAGGCACCCAAAATTCTAGTAAATAGAGGCAGCCTGTGTGTCTTGGAGATATAAAACATGCAGGAGATTCTGATCTCTGAAAGACAGAGTCCAAGCAATGGAACCTTTTTAAAGGGGGAACCCCCTCTGTGAATTGCCAGGGAAATGACTGTAATTGCTTCAGTTGAAGAAGTGGAGACTTTTCCTTCAAATGCCTCAGAGCACAGTGAGATGGCCAGACGTGGGAGATTAGCTCACCTGTATGGAGATTCTAGCAGCAAGTTTTCTACTTTACACTCACTGTCATGTAGTTTCTAAAGGCACATTTAAATGAAACTCACCTCAGTTTCTGTCCTTTGGTGGACCCTGTAACCATGACTATAGCTTTCCAGAGCTCCCTGCATATCTGTGTCTCAGTTTCTATTCTAGATACAGACTGATTTGTGTTGTGGATGATTTTTGACCTACTGAATTCATGTCATTGTTGGGTCTTGAAAATATAAGAAAATAAAGGCCAAGGTTTCTGATCTCCCATGAAGAAAGTCTAGAAAAAGGACCTCAAGTGAAGAAATCTCCTGGATAGGCACTCATAATTCCACTGAGAAGAATCTGCAGTGGACCTATCCTCTATTGACAACTCAGGCAGAATCCAAGTGGCTCCTTTGCTGAAACTCTTTACTGGAATTAAAAATATGCATTTCTTGACATTATAGAGGGTCTGAGCCTACCAGAGAGGAGTTTTGACCTAGCCAGTTTTCCCCTGACAACTACTGCAGTTAAATTCTTTTTATGAACTCTCTTATTACCCTAAAAAACATATTTCTGGGTTTTGTCTATTCATTGGCTCTCTGTAATTTCACTCCAGAGTTTTCCCTTTACCAGTGTTTGTGCAGACATGCACCAGTTGATTTGACTCAAATTCAGGTTGTGGTCAATACCCACCATATGGACCTACATGCATGCTTTTTACCATAGTATAACTTTTTTGTAATTTTTTCTTGAGAGGAAACTGATGCATATTATACCCTCATATATTGGTAAAATAAAGAAAGCTTTTAAAAAACAACTTTATCATTTTATTAAACTAGTTTTTCTATCAGTAAAAGTTTTACCAAAAGATATTTAGATTTCTGTAAGCCCTTGCTTACCTACAGGAAATAGTGGGAACATGGCTTCTTTTCTACTTGATGTGGCATAATTCAGTCTCTATATCAAAACATCTTATTTCAACACTAAAAGCTTATATGAATGTTTTAAAGGTTTAATGATGTGTAGCAAGTGTATATGTATACAAGTTACACATATTATACATATTATATTATATATATATAATATATGTTAGAAGGACCTTTCATTTTTAGTGGTAAGTGCTGAGTAGGGTTATGTATAGTGAAGTTACTTCCTTGTGGAAATATGCACATCAGTTAGTGTACTGTTGGTAAACAGTTTTCTATTGTTCTTCTATCCTGGTTTTATAGAGTTAGTAGCCAAATGAGGATAATGTATGGCTGATATATAGAGGATATATGACACTCTGATAAAAATGTTTCAATTTTCAATGTGTACTTCTCTAGTATTTAAGTCTAATTTATTTCAAATGTGGAAAATTGAGTATCTCCTTAGAATAGTGATTAGGAAATCTTCATACAACTCATTAGTGATATTAGTTTTACCAGAATCTCTCTCATATTCTTCCTCAGAATGGTGTTGGTCGTTTATCTGGTGATGCACATGAAAGAGCAAAACATGATGTAAATGAGCATACAGAAGGTAAGAACCACTCATTATAAAATCATTGGATATAATGCTTGTTTAAAACATGAGCACTATTGTGTTTTGATAGTGGAAGAAATGAAAATAATAAATACTAAGGACTGAGAGATTGAAATGGTATATCTTATCAAGTTTCAGCAACAGGTTAAATTGGGAGTGTCACTAGAGGAGCTGAATTACTAGTTCCATTCCCAGACCTGCTTAGATTAGAGGGAAGTTGGGGAATAAGGGAGGGGAGGGGAGAAGTGGGAATGAAGAATGAGAAAAGACTACAAACAACACAAAGAGGTAAAACGAGCAAGTGCACATTGTTAAGGGAGGTGAATACAGGTCCACTATTAGAAAGTTGAAGAGCATAGTATTAGAAAAAATGGAAGAATTTGTGATTTTTTAGTAAAAAAAAAACAAAAACAAAACTGATCTGAGAGGTAATGTAAAATTGTCCAACAGTGCTTGTCTTTGTCAATATTGGAAAGCAATTAAGGAATGAGTGTCAGATCATACAGACCTATATTTAGTCTAGCATAAATAAACACATAAGATTCACCATGAATGTTTATAATTAAATGACGTGAAAGATTGCCACTCCCTAGGACTGTAAATATAGTCCTAAATAATATAATCTGGAAATGAAAAAGGATAGGATATTTTATGGAATGATTAACAAATCATGGCCTGATAAAAATGTTCCCTGGAAAGATTATGACTTCTAATGCACCTACAATTTGGGAGACAAGATAGGGATAATTTCAAATAGGAAAATTAAGCAGCTAGGCATGGTCGGGTATGTCTATATTCCCAATGGCTCTGGAATCTGAGTCTGGAGGATTTTGAGTTCAAAGCCAGCTCAGTAACTTAAGGAGGCCCTGAGAAATTCAGCAAGACCCTGTTTCTAAATAAAATATGAAAAGGACTGGGGATGTTGCTCAGTGGTTAGGCACCCCTGGGTTCAATTCCCAGTACCAGCAACAACAACAACAAAATAACAAAGCAAAAAGAAACATGAAATAGGCAAGTTAAGTTAGAGGAATTGGTAGAAGATTAAGCATACACAAGAACTCTAAAACTTTAGTGACTCATATGTTGGGGATCATGTACAAAATGTATGTTCTAAATCAGCAGGTCTTTTTTTCTACATCCTCATACATTCAAAGGTGCTTCCAGTGCTCCTGATCCACAGACCACATTCTGAATTGCAAAGGAATGAACTGCCCTTTAGAAAATGTAAACAAAGAGCCATTGTACCTTAGTTCGGGGCAAAACCAGATCAAGTGAAAGCATACATCTTGCTTTCATTCTCAGTATGTCTCTTGGCAAAGGGGAAGGACAAAACAATGAAGACATAGGAATTGTATTTTTTTTTGTTCTTTGTTTTTTTTGGTACTGGAGATTGAACTCAGGGGCAATCAACCACTGAACCACATCCCCAGCCCTATTTTGTGTCTTTTGTAGAGAAAAGGTCTCACTGAGTTGCTTAGCGCCTCTCCATTGCTGAGCCTGGCTTTGAACTTGTGGTTCTCCTGTCTCAGCCTCCCTAAGTGCTGGGATTACAGGCTTGTGCCACCGCGCCTGGCTAGGAATTGTATTTTTAAGATACAGTTGCTGAATTGGGAAGAAAAAGTAGTGAGAATAATCCAAAGAATATAAAAAAGAATCAAGACCACAGATCTAGAGGTTGCTTTTGAAAAGCAAAGGGAAGGGGGAATGAGAAGGGAACAAAATAAATTAAGCAGGCAATTTTGAAGGTGGTAATAAGGAGACCGAGAGAATGCAAGTCAGCTGGTTTCAGTATATTTGCATTCAAACCAAAGGTGGAGACTATTACTGGTCCAGAGATGATTATAAGCAGGGGAAACAGGTAGATTTGGGGCAACCTGCCACTATTCATTTCTTTTCTCCATAACTACCAAGCATTGGGAAGTATGTGGCAATGATGTCAGCAGTTGAGATGAGGAACATAGCATTTCAGAAGCACTGGACATTTTAAAAGATAGTTGATTTTTCTTCTACTGAAACCATGGCTTTGGGCATACCAGCAGTCCACTCTATTACTGAGCTACATCCTCATCTCTAGATAGCTAATTTTCTGATAGGACAGATATTTCATGAAAATGCTTGAAAGTCTAACAAGATATTCCAAACCAGGCTCATTATGTAAACAGCACACTCTATAGGTTTAACCTTTGAATACCAAAGCTGTTATTCTTTGATACATGCTGTTAAATTTGAAGTTAGAAGTTTATTTATATCTGATAATTCTTTGACAATTCAGTTCGCTTTTCCCCCTTTGTATTACCATGTTTTATTTTATGTTTATTATACATTATTTGTAGATGTGGTTTCTATGTCTTCTCACATGAGTGAATCAAGAAACTTTGAGTCGGTTAGACCAGAGGATACAGTAAAAGAAGATAGGCCACTGTCCTGCACGGGTATGGAAAAATAGAATATTTTAATAAGTATTTATCTAAGCTGATCAGTTCAGAGAACTTTCTTAAATGGAAATGAATTATACTTACCAATGGACTGTTATCACTACTTTGGACTTATTCTTTTGGAGGACAAATGGAGAAACAACATATATACCTGTAATAAAGTTGATTAAATGATTCTAATAGGCTACATTAAATACACATGCTATTAATTTTTTTCTTCCCTGAAGAAAATTTATGCCCTGAAGGTTCTGCACTTTTGGTGCCTTTTTATTCATCTCTGTTCATGCATATGCCCTTCACACTCCTCCTGTTCCCAGCATTTGGAGCCATTGAGCTACAATGCAGATGTGACCATGAACCTCTCTTCAGAACATGAAAGACCAAGCTTTAAAAATTACCCAGAAGTCTTTCATAATATGAGTTCAGCCTACCTCTTTATCCCTTTCCCCTGCCTTCACTGTCCTCTAGCATTACTCCTCACCAATCCCTATATTTTGAGACAAATCCTGACCCATTTAATACTTGTCTCTGTATCCAGCTACAGCCTTTCAAGCTCTCATCAGTTTCTGCTCTCTGGTTGGTAACCTTACTCCTTTAGTCTCTGCTGAGTCCTATCTCCAGGAAAGCCACTATCCTTGGCACTTTTTTCCCCTCTACTCTCACTTAAAAGAAACTTACCAATTATGGGGTTCAAATAAACTCTTGATGCCAAGGTGATGTAAAAGAGGTCCCCTCAAGTCCATGAGCCAAAGGACTAGACAGAGAAAGGAATAATTTACAGATCAACTGGTAGATATCCAGTAGAATAGTTGCTGAAATTCCAAGGTAGCCTCAAGGAAAGAAAAACTACTTTATGACAAGGAGATTCATAATCATTCAAGACTGAACAGACTGAGTCTCACAAAAAAGAAAATTTTTCAGAATAATGAACAACACATTGTAGATACAAAGTGTTCATTGATAAAAGTGTAAAGAGTATCAGTCAGTTTGGAAATGACTACTGATAAATAGTTGTTTCTGATAAGTTACTGTTGTAAGGAAGAGAATAGCAAATAGTGTGAATACCCACATTTCTATAGTGTTGTAAAAATTTATTTCTGAAAACTTTTTATTTATCTTGAGCATATTTACCTTTGAGATACTTTTTTTGTACTGAATCTGGTGATATGTAGTGTCCCCCAGGTAGACTGTTCAAGTTTTATATCATTAAAAGCATTCCCTGAAGTAATGTCTGCTGGATACAGTGGGTCACTTCTAAACACAGCTACATGGGAGGCTGAGAGAGGAGCATGGCAAGTCTCAGGCCAGAACAAACACTTTAGACAGACACAGTCTCCAAATAAAAATAAGCTTTTGGGTAAAACTCAGTGCCAGAGTACTTGCCAAAGTAGCAAAGTCCTGGGGTTAAATCACTGAGTACAGACAAGTATACCCCACCAATTAATAGTTAAAAAGGTAAATAATCACCTTAAATCTTATTACTTTGTCATTATCATTATCATTATTATTTGTTACCAAGGATTGAACCTCAGGGATACTCAACCATTGAGCCACATCCCCAGCCCTATTTTGTGTTTTACTTAGAGACAGGCTTAGAGACAGGATCTCACTGAGTTGCTTAGCACCTCCTTGTAGCTGAGGCTGGCTTTGAACTTGCGATTCTCCTGTCTCAGCCTCCCAAATTGCTGGGATTACAGGTGTGCGCCACCGTGCCCAGCTTACTTTTAATTTTTGATAGACTATCATTTGCTCTAAATGTTCTAAGTAGTTTAAGTAAATCTATATACATTTATTCAGCAGAACCACTTTGGTTTATACCACCTGAAGAGGAGGAGCAAGTTCATGATGGCACCAAAAATAAGCAGCCACAGGTGTGTATACACATACTTTTAAATTCCTGATTTCCTTCTGTTTTCAAGAAATTCCTTGTTTCAAGAAATTCAATAAAGCCAAATTAAATTATCTTTCATAATACTTCTTTGAAATCTAAATATGATAATTGAATATTTAAGTCTAAAAGAATTTAACTGGTTATGAAAATAACACTACAATTAATGTTAACATATAGATAAACATTATCCTTGTCATTGAGGCAGAAATTTATGTGAATATTGTTTGTGCTTCTATTTTTCTAACCTCCTTAAATGATGAAGAAATTAAAAATAAATGGATTTGTGAATACCCATTTGAAATCATGAGCGTATGTAATGACAATGACCACTGAGTGCATTTATGGTGAAGGATGGTCTTTCCCAGTGGTTCAGTTTTAGTTACATATGCTTTCATGCCAGGGTTAAAGATTTTCATGCTGCCTAGACATCAGTGTCTCTTTCACTGCAAATAGTAGCCTCAAAAAAGATACCCAATGGCCTACTATGAAATTGAAACCTCCGAGAAAGGGACCATTGCTTTTGGGTACAAGCAAGAACTCTCTAGGTGTTTTTCCTTTCTGTACCATAAATCAATCAATATTGTGATACATTTTTATCCAAAATATTTAGTAAATGATAGAAAAAAATGTCTTTGATGCTGTCATTGGAGAATTAAAGTATTTGATGTGTTTCTTGCCTTGTTTTCTCATGTTGTCTGTGTTAGTAAGATTGAGGTTTTGCATACATTGGGATGGATTTCTCTTCTGAGGATATGTGTAGGTCCTTTAGTGCAAATTTTTGTCTTTGGGATGTGCCCTGGGCAGGGGTGATATCCCAGTGTCAAGTACCCAGCTTGACATGATCAAAGTGCTAGGTTCACCCACCAGGACCTTCCTAGGAATAGAGTATAACTTCCAGTAAGAGCAACAATTTAAAGCAAAACATATATCACCTATTAAGAAAATACTTGTATAAAGTGATCTCTATAAGTCCACAGACTGGAGAGATGAGGTGAAGAGTAACAATGTATGCCTGGCTGGAAAAACAGGAATTTGTGGTAATAAAATTATTAGGATGCAATTCAAAAAGGAAGCAGAATGAAACTGACATGATTAAACATAGATGGTGGAGGAAATAAGGAGAAAAAGTAATAAAAATGAGAAAATATTGGATTTGAAGTGAGAAGAAAAGGTAATACGTGGAAAAAGTCCAAGAAAGAAACAAAAATCTTAGAAGATAAGCTGGAACAGGAAGAAGGAAGTAATGAGGAAACCCCCTATGCAATAACTGACACAAAAGCCAAGAGCAGCAAGAAAAGCTTAAAATTTTTCTTTGTTAATGGAATTGAAATTGGGGAAGTTTTTTCCATAATCTCAAATTATAGAAATCAAAACCATGGTGAGATTGTTGGGAGGCAAATGTAGTCCAACTCTTTTTTTATCTGCTCCAGCCCAAACACAACTAATCTGGTAGTGATGTGGTAGTGGAGTGTACAAGCTGAGCTTCTCTAAATTTTGCCCACCCCTTTGCATGGAGTGCTTAGGGAAGTTTTCCAATGCAGATGAAAACTCACTCTCAGTACTTATTTTTTTTTAAAATCAGGGATGAGGTCAGTCTGTCTGATAAACCCTCTCAACCATGGAGTCTGGGGACTAGTCTCCTGCAGTCAGTGATCTCAGGGGTGTGCAAGATTCCAAGTGTCTGAGGGATTTCCTAGCACTCTCTTTGAGCATGGCAGATGAGATCTGTTGGCAGAATCTGCTTTTCTGGAAAATGCAAGAAATTATCTTCCACCAGACCTTGCCCTCACACTCCTGGACTTTTCTGCCTCTTGAATTCTCACACAGCTTTTCTCCCTCACTACCACTGTTCTCAAAGCACCTATTTGAAATGTGTGCTGCCCCTGTTGGCCTCTACTGTATAAATTGTCCAGTTAGCACAACACACCTCTTGTTGATGAGAGTTTTGAGCACATTCCCATTAGTCTCTATTATAGACCCATAGTATCAGGTTGAACAACCACCATCCTGTGAGGAGAGCTTGCAGCTGTACCTTGGAGATACAAGACATGCAGTGGTTTCTGGTCTCTCACACAGACAGACCTTTCTACAAGGGGCTTAACTACAGGACTCCATTGTAATCACCAGGAAAGTGTTTAGAACCACCTCTGTGGTAGAAGGGGGAGCAACTATTCCAAAAGCCACTGATCATGTTGGGTTGACAATTCCTGGGATGCCTGCTCACATGTATGGTGCTGCATGCTGTGAGTTATCTACCAGACACATCCCTGGCATTAATGTCATAGAACAGCAAACTCCACATCAAAATAAAAGTGATCTGTTTTTTTTCTGGTACTTTGGGAGACCACAAGACCTGCTGTGACTGCCCACAACTCTCAGCATCTCTGTGTTTCATTTTTTTCTCCCAGATCCAAGCCTGAATAGTGTTGGGGTGTGCTTCCATACCCACTGAATTCAAGACACAGTAAAGTATTGGAAATATTTTTTAAAACATGCTGGGGTTTCTGATCTCTTGTGAGAAATGGCTAGAAAAAGGACCCTGAGTAAAGAAGGCTTCTGTTCAGGCACTCTGATACTGCTGGCAAGAATTTGCAGTACATCCATCCTTTTCTGGACTGGTTCTATAACTTGCATATTGTAAATTGCACTGCTACAAACACTGATGTTGATGTGCTTCACTAGCTGAATTTAGTTCTTGTGACACAATACCAAGGCTTGGTGTTGATGTGGTTATATTCCTAGTTTTCTCAAGGAACCTTCATGCTGCTTTCCTGTGGGGAAGTTCTAATTTTTAGGCTCACAAACAATGTATGAGAGTGTCTGTCAACTTCTTTCTTCTATCAACTAATGGGGTTGGTAGAATTCTCCTCCTCAGCTCACTAGAGAGGAACTTCCCTTTTCCACCCAGTGCAGTTTTCCTCTAACACCAAAACAGGATATTTCTCCTATGAATTCATTTACTATTCTAAAAGCCAAAATCTGGCTTTTATGTGATCTCAGACTCTCTACAGTGGCTCTCCAGTGTTTTCCCTCAGCCCTTCTTTTTCATCCAGAAACACACACCGGTCAACATGATTCAAGCTCTGAAAAATCTCCAGGGAGTGTTTTTGTGCTGCCATCTTTCTTCTCTGATCTACTTTTTAGTTCTCTCTCAGGGGAACATGTTGTTTTATCCAGATTGTGTGTGCTGTTATGTAAAGGTGAAAGAAACAGTTTTTCATCCTATTTTGTCATTTATTAAACTATATTTTCTCTCCATGAAACTTTTCCTAAAAGCTCTTTAGATTCTGTGAGACCATGATGACCAAAGTGAAGCACGTCCAACAGTGTTCCATTTTTGCTCAACATCACATAATTCAAACTCTTACCACACCAAGACTCATATTTTAACACTAAAAAATTCTTTCAGTCCAGTGTTTAAAATGTGTAATGCAGTATAATATTAAGTACATTTCTTAAGACTATTCTAAGTAAGTAAGTAATACATTCTTATTTCTGGTGAGAAATGCAAGATGGGGTTGGCTACACTGATTGTAGTTCCCTATACTATACTGTGTATATACTCAAGTATATACATAGTATATACATTTCTGTTTTTGTGTTGTCAGTGAATACTTTTCTATGCCCTCTATCCTGGTTTTACCAAATCAGTAGCCATATGAAGATCAGATTTCAGCTTAATCTGGCAGCAAATGCCAGGTTCTGTTTTGAAAAATTTTATTGTTTAGTTTGCTCTTTCTAATTTTTAATAACCTGATTTTAAAAGTATTAATTTCAGGGGCTGGGATTGTAGCTCAGCGGTAGAGCGCTTGCCTCGCATGCGTGGGGCCCTGGGTTCGATCCTTAGCACCACATACAAAGCAATACAATAAAGACATTGTGTCCATCTACAACTAAAAAAATATTTTAAAAAAAGTATTAATTTCAGTGATGCTGAAGAATGATTATTAAATATTTATGTAACTTGTTTAACAATAATTTTTTACAGGATGTCTCTGAGAGTCATTCAGAGATGTATATTTCCTATTTATTTGGTGATGTGTATGTCAGACCAGAAAAGGGAGTAGATGGACATGTGAAAGGTAAGAACCACATATTTTACAATTTTTATTAGCCAAAATATTCATTTAAAATATTAATACTAGCATATTTTAATTGTTCAAGGAATGAACTTAGTAAATATTTAGTTAAAAAAAGAGAGAAAGGTAGTAAGTAGTATATCTTATTAAGAAAGGTCCAACCACAGGTTCAACTGGGAGTTGTCACTCTTAGTTACCATTTAATTCATGCATAGATCACAGGAGAGTTGGAAATAAGGAAAAGGGAGGGGAAAAGAGGAAATGAAGAAAGAGAAAGAGAGAGAGAGAGAGAGTGAGAGTGCAGGGAGTAAATGAAGAAAAAAACGCAGAGGAGGCAGGGGAATTCAAGATACATACCAGAAGGAAAAAGAGCAGTGTTTTCAAAATGTGGGAAGAATTTGTGAGTTTTCTGTTCCAAACGTGACTGAGAGTTTGAATAAAGTATTTCCATAATTTCTGTCCTAGTCACTGTTGGAAAAGAATTGAGACGTGAAAACCAGATGACACAACAATTTTTTTAAACATCAGTGATTATAAAACCATATAGTCAGTCATGCATGTGTATGATTTAATGTTATATAAAATGTTGCTGATATGTTGGATATTATTTATAGGGTAAAAACAGCAAGTAGGGAAGTAGAAGAGTATAAATGTGAAGAAGTGATCCCCAAATCCAAATCCATAGGTTTCTAAAATGTCCTTTGGAAAGTTTAAGACTGCTTCTCAACCTTCATTTTGGGGAACATCAAGGGGAGGATCCTGGGGCTGTATTCTTGGAAGGCATGTCAAGGCAGTGAAATTCGAAGTAGATTATTTAAATCTAGTGCATACTTAATGCACTAGAACTCTCAAATTTAAATGAATCATTTTTTGGAAAACCTGTTCAAAATGCACATTCTGACTCAGCTATGCTTTGCTTCTACATTTCCATTACATTGTAAGTGATTCCAGACCACGTTGTAAGTAGCAAGGGACAGAATTTGCCTATAGGAAATATAAATGCAGAGCCATTGGAACATAGACTTCAGGATATAACTAAATCAAATGAAAGCATATATCTTTTATTTGGATCATATCTCTTGGCAAATGTGAAGGAATTAATAGTTGAAGACATAGGAATTATGTTTCTAAGATACATTTTCTAAACGGGAATTAGGGAGGAGAGGGAATACTCCATATGCAGAATGTAAAGTGGAAAGAATCAAGGCCACTGATCCAGAGGTTGCTTTTGAAAAGCTTCAGAGTAGGGTAAATGAGGCAGGAACAAAAGAGATTAGCTAGGTAATTTTGGAGGTAGTGATGAGGAAACTGAGGAATGCAATACAGCTGCTTTCAGTATATCTGCCTTCCAAAAAATTTGAGAGACTACTACTGGTCCAGAGAATGATTGGAACCAGGAAGAACTAGTAGAATTTGGGGCCATCTGCAGCGACTAATTTCTTCTCTCTAGAACTACCAGGCATAGTGATGTATGTGGCATGAAGATAAGTCATTCAGATGAGGAACAGAGCATTTCAGAATCGTTCGTTGTTTTTAAAGTCATCTTGTGTTTCTTTTTTTCCTTGTGTTGGTTTCTGAAAATGAAATCATGGCCCCAAATTTGAATCACTACATCTGTTAGTTGGAGGGTCTTCGACCCAAAAATCTTTAAAAAGTTTAAGGGAGAGGTGGACTATAGAAAGAAATTTCTGGTAGACTGAGGGAAACGTGCACTTGAACACAGGACATCAAGCAGAGTCTGAACCCTACCACAACTTATTTCAAAATCAGTTTCAAATCTATTATGATACATTTTGTTTTTAATAATTCCACTGAACCTGTGTTGTACATTACACACAACTTTATTCTTTGCCCTTCACCTCTCATGGGGTAAGGTCTTGTCATAAGAAATCATGCACTGTATCATCATTTATACTTCATTTTACCCCTTTTCTGTCCAATAATATTGTCTTTGGAGTAGAAAACTATTTCCTAGAATTTTGACGTAGATGTGTAAATCCTAAATTATGTACACATACCCTGAATTATTTATTGTTATATCTGTCTCATGTTTGTTTAGTTGAATAATACTTTTACATGTAAATACTTTTACATGTTAAGCAGTAGCTCTACCATGGAGTTTCGCCAACAGATCCCTGAATCACTGGTGTGTTTGCTAAATCCAAGATGCACAAAATTGCCCACACTGCTCCTAAGTGGGTTCCCCTCAGTGTAGGAAAATGCAAAGTGGTAAAACTGCATGGTAAATCCTAAAAACATAAGTAGTTGCTATGTTTTATTTCACATCTCATTGGATAACTGTTTAACAGTCGGGAATGGATTCTCATATTCCAGGGATCCCAGTCATCCTTTGTTTATATAACCAATCTTCATTCTGCACTAGCCAGTGAAAATGATTCATTTTCTATATGTCTTGGAACATTTCCTTTATTCTGGCCTGCTTCCCTTCCATTTTGTATTTCTGTCTTCTCATTATCCCTCTCTATTCCTGCATAGGTCCTTCACATTCATCCTGCCTCTACCACTTGGAGTGACCTACCTACTATGCAGATTTTACCATGAACCTCTTTTTAGAATATAGAAGACAAAGCTTCTTAAATCTAGAAATATTTCATAATTAGAGTTTTGTTTTAACTCTGTTTTTATTCCTTTTCCTGCCTTTACTCTCCTCTGTTTTTACTATTCATCAATCCCTATACTGTGAGAGAAATACTGTCCCATTTAATATTTGTCTCTGTGTTGACCTACAGCATTTCAAGCTCTCATCATTTCCTGTTCTCTGTCTGGTATCTTCAGTCCTTGAGTCTCTTCTTAGTTCTACCCCCAGAAAAGCCACCATCCCTACCATATGTTTTCTCTATGATGACTTAGAAGAAACTCTATCAAACATAGGTTCAAATAAGTAAATATGTTGACGTAAAGATGATATCAGAGAGATCCCCTCAAGTTCAGGAGCCAGAGGACTAGACAGGGAAAGGAATAATTTACACATTAATTGGTAAGTACCCGGTAGAAAAGTTACCAAGTTCCAAGGTAGCCTAAGGAAAGCAAAAATAGTTTAAATAACAAACAATAGGCATAATCATATAAGGCTTTACCAAGCAGGCTTGAGGCCTAATACAAGAACAAGGAAAAAAAAAGAGAACATGATGTTCATTGATAAAGGTATAAAATGTTATCAGTCATTTGGGAAAACAAAAATGATATACAGTAGTTGATGAAATGTTAGTCTTATGAGGAACAGATAGAAAACTGTGAGTTTTTTTGTTTCCGTGGCAATTTAAAATTATATTTTTGTTTAATTGCCTTTTATCTTCAGTGGATGAATCTTTATACCCATCAAATCTTTATCCTCTAGTGCCTCCTCAAGTGGTCGGTTACAGTTTTGTATGAAGAAAAATACTCCTTAGAGAACTCAATAGTTACTGGGTGTAGAGGAGCACATGTGCAATCCTAGCTACTTGGGAGACAGAGACAGTAGGATGACAGGCTTTGGGCTAGCCAGAGCACTTTACAGAGATCCCGTCTCTAAGTACAAATGGCCATGGGATAGAACTTACATGGTAGAGTGTTTTTCAAGAATACACAAGTTCCTGGTTTCAACTTGAAGGTCCCAACACAAACAGCAATAAAAATGTTTTAAAAAGTAAATTTTCACCTAAAATTCAGCTTAATTGAACAGTATGTTTAGGAATATGAAGTTATATTAGTACTTTTCTTATATTTTGATAAATTTTCACTCTTTCTAGCTCTTACTCTTGTAAGCAATTTAAGTAAACTTGTGCATTTATCAGCAGAGTCACATTTTGACATGACATCAGAGAAAGAGAAAGAAAGTTTTTATGATCCTGAAAATAACCAGCCACAGGTATGTAAACATATAAACTTAGTATATTTTCTGCAGAAGCAAGCACTAAACATGTAGATTTGAATTCCTAGTTTTTTGTTTTGTTTTGTTTTTCTTCCTTGTTGAAGGTAAATTAGGCCAAATGCAAATACCTTTCAGAATAGTTTTTTTGGAATCTAAACATTGTAATTTTATATTTAAGACTAAAGAAGTTAACTGGTTATAAATCTGAAAAAAGCTTTAGAAATTATGTCAACTTATCAGTAAACTTTATTCATGTAATTGAGGCAAAACTTTACTAAATATTGCTTGTGCTACTATGTGTATAACATCCATAAATGAAGAAGTTAATATTAATTATGAGACAAAAAATAAGCAATTGAATTTATGAACATATGTAACTGCAGTGGCCACTAAATGTATTCATGTTAAAAGGATGGTTATTCCTCATAGCTGAAACTTTTAGTTCCACATTATCATTCTTTCATGTCAAATTCAATTATTTCATTTTTGCCTTAATCTCAGTGTCTGTATTGAGGCAGATGATGGACTCAAAACACATACCCAATGGCCCCTTAAGGAAAGTGAGACCTATCAGAATGGGACTTCTGCTATTAGGGTTAAAAAAAACCTCAACTCTCCAGTTTATTTTATTTCCTTTCCATGAAGGAAATAAGTCAATATTATTAAGGATTTTTATTGGTTCTTTTTAGTTATACATGACAAGAAAATTTACTTTGACATAATTATAAAACCGTGGAGTATAATTTGTTCTAATTGTGTTCCCAGTATTTTTTATTACCCTCCTTTTCCTCTCAACCCTTCTTTTCTTCCTTCTTCTCCATTGATTATTTTGGTGTTTATATATATATTTAAAACTAGTGTCTTGTGGATGTACATTATTATGAGATTCACTGTGGTATATTCATATGCATACATAGGAAATTATATCTGATTCACTTCACTGTCTTTACCTAACCCATTTCTTTTTTCTTATTTTCATTCCTTTTTATCTACTACAGTGAGCTTTATTCTATATTTTACACCTCCCTCACCATAGTTTTGATTAGCTTTTGGGTATCAGAGAAAACATTCTACTTTTGCCATTTTAGGATTTATATCACTTAGCATGATTCTCTTCAGCTCCATCCACTTACCATCAAATGTCATAAAATCATTCTTTTTTATGGCTGAATAACACTCCATTGTGGGGCTGGGGTTGTAGCTCAGTGGTAGAGAGCTTGCCTAGCATGTGTGAGGCACTGGATTCGATTTTCAGCACCACATAAAAAATAAATAAAATAAAGATATCATGTCTATCTACAGCTAAAACTATTTTTAAAAAATACTCCATTGTGTGTATAGCATATTTTCTTTATGTATTCAATATATTCATCTGTTGAAAGACAACCAATTTGACAGCATAACTTATCTATTCTTAATTGTGCTGCTGTAAATATTGATTTTGCTGCATCACTCTAGTATGCTGATTTAAAATCCTTTAGAAACATACCATGGTGTAGAATAGCTGAGTATATGCTGGTTCCATTCCTAGTTTTTTGAGGAATCTCCACACAGCTATCCAGAGTGGTTGCTGCACCCAAAATAGACCATATTTTAGGATACAAGGAAAATCTTAGCAAAAAAAAATACGCTGTATTATATCATATCAGAATAAAAACAAATTAGAAATCAAAGATAAGATTAAAAAGAGAAATAACTCTAAGATCCAGAGAGTAGATAATTTACTATTTAATGATTAAAGCATAGCAAAAAAAAAAACAGATGAAATTTTAAAATTATAGGTAAATGAGAATAATGATACAACATATCAAAACTGCTGAGACACTGAAGGCAGTTCTAAGAGGAAAATTCATAGTATTAAGATCATACATTAACCAAATAGAAAAATACTTAATAAATAATCTAACATTACAGCTCAAGGCCCTAAAAAAAGAACAGATCAACACTCAAATCAGCAGAAGACAGGGAATAGTTAAAAATGAGATCTGAAATGAATGAAATAGAGATTAAAAAATTGAAAAATCAATGAAAAAATTGGTTGTTTACAGAAATAAAGAAAATTGATCAACCTTTGGTCAAGCAAGCTAAGCAAAAGAAAGGGAAAAAATGCAAATTGCCCGAGGCTCACTGTGATTTGCTGTTCCACCAACAATTATGAGTGTACCCCTTCCACCACATCCTCATCAATGTTTATTGGTCCTTGTATTTTTGACAGTTGCCTTTCTGATTGGAATGAGATGAAATCTAAGTGTACTTTAAATTTGCCTTTCTGTTTTTACTAGAGATGTTGAACACTTTTTCATATATATGTTCACCATTCCCATGTTATTTTTTGAGAAGTTAGTTTAGTTCCTTGCTCCTTTATTGATTGGATGATTGGTTGTTTTGGTTTAAGTTTCTTGAGTTCTTTTTATATCCTGGATATTAATATCCTATCTGAGGAGCAGATAGAATAAGTTTCTACTGTTTTGTAACCTTTCTCTTCATGCATTTGTTGTAAAGAAGTTTTGTAGTTTGAGTCTATCCCAGTTATTGATACTTTTATTGTACTTCCAGTGCTGTACAAGCCTTGTTAGGGAAGTTAGGCCCTGAGCTGACATGTTGGATTGTTGGGCTTACATTTTCTTCTAGCATTTGTAGGATTTCTGGTCTATTTTCTAGGTATTTATATATATACTGAGGATTGAACCTAGGGCCATGCAACCACTGAGCCACATCCCCAGCCCTTTTTAATAGCTTACTTTGAGACAGAGTCTTGCTGAGTTGCTTAGGGCCTCACTAAGTTGCTAAGCCTGGTCTTGTGCTTGCAATCCTCCCACTTCAGCCTCCCACGTCACTGGGATTACACGCATGCACCAGTGCATCCAGCCTATTGACTAGATCTTTGTTCCAGTTTGTTGGGTTTTGTGCAGGGTGAGAGATACAGTTTAAATTTTATTCTACTATGCAGAGATTTCCAGTTTACATGGAACCATTTACTTAAAAAGGCTATCTTTTCTGCAATGTGTATTTTTGGAACCTCTGTCTAGTATCACACAATTGTATTTATGTGCAATTGTCTCTGTGGATTTTTACCTGTATTTTTGATATTCATGCCTTTTTTGGTGCCAGTACCATGCTGTTTTTGTTACTATAGCTGAGTAACATAATTTCAGGTCTGGTATTGTGATGCCTTCTACTTTGCTTGTCTCATTAAGAATTGCTTTGTCTATTCTGGGTCTCTCATTTTTGCACATAAATCCCATGACTGCCTTTTTTATTTGTGTAAAGAATGCCATTGGGAATTTGATGGGAATTACATTAAATCTGTATAATGATTTTGATAGTATGGTCATTTTGACAATATAAATTCTTCCTATTCAAGGACATGGAGGTATTTCCATTTTCTAAGGTTGTCTTCACTTTCTTCTTTAGTGTTCTGTAGTTTTGATTGTAGAAGTCCTTCATGTCTTATGTTAAATTGGTTTTCAGGTGTTTTATTTTTTTGAAGGTATTGTGAGAGGGAGAGTTTTTCTAAGTACGTTTAGTGAATTCATCATTGGAGTATAGGAGCATGATTTATTAATGGATGTTGGTTTTGTACCCTGCTACTTTGATGAATAAATTTGTGAGCTGTAGAAGTCTTCTGGTGGAGTGTTTGGGGTCTTTATAGGATCATATTATTGGCAAACAGACAAGTTCAGCTCATTTTCTGTTTATATCCCTTTAATTTCCTTCTCTTGCCTACTTACTCTGGCAGGATATTGAAGGACTATGTCAAATACAAGTGGTGAAATTGGGCAACTTTGTTTGGTTCCTGTTTATAGAAGAAATGTTTTCAATGTTTCTCCATTTAAAATAATGTTGGCCTTGGGTTTTTCATAGATAGCCTTTACACTGTTGAGGCAAGTTCCTTCTGTTTCTAGTTCTTTTCATGTTTTAAATATTAAAGAGTGCTGTACTTTATCTAATGCTTTTACTGCATCTGTTAAGATAATCATGTGATTCTTGTCTTTCAGTCTACTTATGTGGTGAATTACATTTATTGATTTCTGTATGGTGAACCTTACTTGCATCCCTTGGAGAAAAACACTTCATCATGGTGCACTATCCTTTTTATGTGTTTTAGTATTCAGTTTACCAATATTTTATTAAGAATTTCTGCATCTATGCTTATCAAGAATATTGGTCTGAAATTTTCTTTTCATAATGTATCTTTGTCAGTATAATACTGACTTTATAATATGAGTTTGGCAGAATTCCCTCATTTTCCATTTCATGGAATAATTTGAGGAGGGTTGGTATTAGTTCTTTTTAAATGGCTTGGAAGAACTCCGCTGAGAAAAGCCTTGGGCTTTTCTTTGTTGGAGGGGTTTTGATCATTGCTTCAATTTCATGGCTTCAAACTGATCGCATTATGCTTTGTACATCCTTCTGGTTCAAATTAGGTAGGTGATATGTGTCTAGGATTCTGTCATTATCTTCAAGATTTTTCTAGCTCATTGAGGTACAAATTTTCCAAATAGTTTCTGATGATTCTCTGGATTCATTAACATCTATGGTGATATTTTCTATTTCAACTTAAATTTTAATAATTGGAAATTTTGCCCTCCTTTTGGTTACTTTACCTAATAGTTTATAAGTTTTGTTTGTACTTTCAAACTACAATTTTTTTTCTTTGCTGACATTTTCTCTTCTTTTTTAATATCAAATTTGTTTATTTGGGTTCTGATTTTAATTATATAATTTTTTCTACTGATTTTGCTGTAGGTTTGTTCTTTTTCTAGAGCCTTGTGACATAATGTTAAATTATGAATTTGGTATTTTTCTGTTCCTATAGTGTATGAGCTCAGTGCTACAAACTTTTTACTTAGAATTTTCTTCCTTGTCTCCCAGAGATTTTGGTATGTTATGTCACTCTTATTTACCTCCATTTTTCAATTTATCTTCTGTTTTATGCCAGTATTCATATATCATTCAAAAGTGTTTTGTCTAATATACATGTGTTAATGTTGTTTCTTTTATCTTATGATTTCTAAATTTTATTTTATTATGATCTGATACAATGCAAGATATTTTCTCTCATTTTTATATTTTAAGATTTGCTTTGTGATCTGAAATATGGCATATTGTAGAAAATGTTCCATGTGCTATTTGTTGAAAAGAATGTGAATTCAGTCACTGATGGATAAAATATTCTATGGAAGTCTGTTAGATCCACATTTTTACCTATTTTTTTTTAGTTCTGTGGTATATGGCTAGTTTTTGTTCGATATATCCAGTTATAAGAAAGCAGTGTTAAAATCAAATGGTATTATTATATTGTCATCTGTTTAATAAAATGGCAAAAAGTTTGTTTGATGTATGCATGTGCTTCATTTTTTCAGGCATAAATATTTGTGATTGTTATATCAGGTTCATGTATGATTCCCTTAAGCGTAGTGAAATGATCTTCATCTCTTCGTATTAATTTGAGTTGATCTGGTATGACAATACTAACCCCAGCTTTTTTCAGGATCTCTATGAATTTTATGTTTGTCTCAACTTTTCACCTTTAGTCTGTGGATTTCTTTGCCTGCAGAAAGCATATTGTGGTCTTGTTTTTTTTTTTTTTTTTTTTTTTTTTTTTTTTTTTTTTTTTTTGGTACTAGAGATTCAACTCAGAGGCACTTGACCACTGAGCCACATCTCCAGCCCTATATTGTGTTTTTTGTAGAGGCAGGGTCTCATTGAGTTGCTTAGTGCCTTGCCGTTGCTGAGGCTGGCTTTGAAAACCTGATTCTCCTGTCGCAGCCTCCCTAAGTGCTGGGATTACAGGCTTGTACCACTGCACCCAGCTCTGTGTCTTGTTTTCAATCCAGTCTGCTAACCTATGTCTTTTGGTTGAAGAATGCCGACCATTCACATTCAATGTCATTGTTGAGAGCAGATTTTTATTTCCTGCCATTTTGATTTATTTTTACCAATTAAATGGGGTTTGATTTTCCTTTGCTTGACTATTCTAGTGTAGTTCCTCCCTTTCCTGGCTTCTACTTTAAGGGTTTTTTTGGGGGGGGGTGGTTGGGTACTGGCAATTGAACTCAGGCGTACTTGACCATTGAGCTACATTCCCAGCCCTATTTTGTGTTTTATGTAGAGACAGAGTCTCACTGAGTTGCTTACCACCTTGCCATTGCTGATGCTGGCTTTGAACTCACGATTCTCCTATCTCAGCCACCCAAAGTGCAGGGATTACAGGGTTGTGCCACTGCACCAAGCTCCATTATGTTCAAGATTATATACTTGTCCTGATAGTCTGTCTTCAAAGTGATTTAGTCTGTTGGGGATGCTTTCCATTGAATTTTGAATTTGTTTAACTGATTCCTTCATTTCAAGTTTTTCCACTTGGTTCTTTTTCAGAATCTCAGTCTTTTAATTGATCTGTCTTTTCCTTTATTTTATCCCTGATTTCAATCCTTACATAGTCTTTTAGCTCATAAAATAGTTTAATTATAAATTTACTACCTTCCTTCTCCGCTATTTTCTCAACTATGTCAATGAAGTCTGTCATAGAAGCATTATGGATGGTATGGGATGGATCATTCGATTTTTCATACTATCTGTACATCTATTCATCTGCAGGCATTGCTCTGGGTTATTTTAAGTGAAAGACTACTATGTGAGCTTTTTCTTCTTAAGAGGCCCTGGGTAGGGTCAATATGCAGATGATGATATTTAATTCAAGTGTGATGTCTGCTGATCCCTATAGCAGCTTCACTTTAAGAGATGTTGCTGAGCCCTATTTACTACAATCACTTGTGAGCCAAGCTTCATTATATTTAATTATTTTCTGTGGCACTTCAAATTTAGACACAAACCTGCATTAAAGTTTTGTAACAGGTCATAGTTAGCTATTATGGATAGTAAATTTATAACTAAGTGAAGGTGAAAGATGGAAAGGAAGAATTGGACAATAGGGGAGAGGAAAACAGAAAGAGAGAGGCAAAAATAAACAGAAAGAAAGGGAGGGAGGGAAGAAAAATCGACTAAAGTGTAAATTACATCAAAATATAAAGAGAAATAGATGAATAGGTGTTATTTGATGTAGGAGCAGATAGTGACAGAGGATGAGCAGAGATAAGAGAAGTAGATATAAACTAGAGTTAGGAAAACAAACATTCCATATAGTTATTTAAAACATTAGATGAACTACTTGCAAATGGATTGAAGGAATAATGTTGGCTATGGGGTTGACAGTTATCTTTTAAGTTAAGGAGGTATATTGTTAAAATTGATATTAGAGTTGTTTGTAGTATACCATGTCAAAGTGTAAAAATTCTAGTTGAATCTTAGTTTGCATTTCATTAAGGTTTGGATATTTAGCACATGTCTATGAGTCTTTGTGGATCTCTCCTGAGTTGCAGGGGCACAGGAGCCAATTCCTGAGCTGCAATGAATCTTCTAGCAGCAGGTTCTCTTGACAGCTCAAGGGACAGCACATTACTGTTTGAAGGGTACAGAGTTGACAGTTGACTCTTTGTATTGTGTGCAGTAGTTCTGGATGCAGGATCTTTTTTGTTGGAGTGAAGATTCTGGTGGCTGTCTCTGAGCACAACAACGCTAGCTGTGGATTTTCTGAGGGTGATCTCTGGTGTAGAAATATTCCCTCAGCTTATTCCACTCCCTGCAATATTACAATGAAGGGTCTTCGGTGTTTTAATTGGATTCTGTTTTCCATGGCCCCAGACTGAGAATGTCAGGTGTTAACTCCTTTTGCTCACTAAGCCTGATGCAAGGTTCTGCATTCATCCAAGCAATGCTCTTTCACTTTCAGTTGTGAACATGTTTCAAGTTGTGCACCTGTTAAGGCTGTTGTCAGCCCCTTCCTGCTGCACAGATTCTGGCAGTTACATGCTGAATCTCTGTTATTGATATGCAGGTAGAGTCCCTCTGCTGTGGCACTGCAGTCCTGGAGAGTTCCCTACGTTTCCCATGGTGCCTCCCTTCAGTGTCAGTGGTTGGGACCTGGTGAATCTTCTTTCATTTGTCCAGGGCCAAAGCAGCTCCACTTGTCTGTAGTTAGCCAGTGAGCTGACTAGCATATGCTGCACAGAGGTGCCCAAACTTCCCTGGGATATAGTAGCTGAGTAGGGTTAGGTGCACTTCTCTGACACAGGGCCCATGAGCCCATTTGTTCTCCTTGTTTGCATAGGGAGGGTGAAGGGGGTTTCTGAGATTTACAGCTAATAGTGTCCTTTCTAGAAATTCTTCCTATCTGGACTCCTAAATGGTCTCACTGTAGGGGACTTGCCTCTGGTTAAATTTGCAACAGTCTGGGCATGGGAAGACACCATGCTGATTTATGAGGGTGACTGGTCAGCTCAGGCCCCACATGATGGCTGTTTCCCTGGGTTTAATTTTTCTTTTATGATTCTGTTTTAAGTTTTTTGTGCTCTATTAAGCACCTTTCTGTTACTGTTGCAACTTAAATTGTGTCTATCTTTCCAACAGTTTTTAAATGTGTGAACTTATGGAAATGTCTCCCCCGCCCCACTCTCTTTATCCATTGCCCGTTTCACTTTCTCATCCACACGTTCAGGTTGGGGATTAGGGTACACTCCATTTGTTTTCAACTTTGGTAACTTATCTTACAGACTATGCAGGTCTCAGTTTGTAATATGGAGTCTTAAGCATCAGTTGTGTTACCTAAATCTCAATTCTTCTTTTAATTCACAGCCTTTCTCTGTGTAGTGAGGAAATTGGGACTCGCTGCCTAGCTTGTTCTGCCACCTTGTTAAATTTTTGTATTGAACATTAGTGTCCAAACTCTTTAGTGGATGTTAGGAAAAAAAGGCTTTGCATGTAGATATTTGGGAATTACAGAATTGGTGGTATCTTATTACCTTGTTTTCTCATGTGTCTGTGTTAGTAGGTTGATATTTTGAATGCATTTGGGTGGATTTTTCTTCCACAGTCATGAGTGGGTTCTTGTGTGCAGATTTCACTTTGTGATGTGTGCTGAGCAGGGATTCTATCTCTGTTAAATCCCCAACTGAATATGACCAAGGTAGTAGGTTCATTCACCTTTAAAAGGAGAGAACAATGTCCAGTAACAACAATTTAAAGAAATACATACATCACCTATAAATGCTTATTTAAACTGATGTAGAATCTGAGTAGCTAGGAAGGCAGACAAGAGAAATGCAAATACAAAGCCAAGCTCAACAACTTAATAAGGCCCTAAGCAACCCATTGAGACTCTGTCTCTTAAAAAAATATATATGAAAAGGTCAGATAATGTGGCTCAGTGGTTAAGCATTCCCGTGTTTAATCCCTGATACACCCCTAAGTAAAATGAACTCTATAAATGGAATAGATGAAGTGGGGAAAAAATTCCTGACTGAAAAAAAAAGGCATGAATGATAATCACATTCAGGACAGAGTTAAATAATTGCAGGAATATTGATAATGAATAATGAATAATGATATCAGGACAGAGTTAAATAATTTCAGGGATATTGTTGTGAGAAAGCAGTGACGCAAGAGGAAATGAGGAGAAAATGCAATAACATGAGAAAGGGTGGAATTTAAAATAAGGAGAAAATGGGATTCAAGTGGAAAAAACAAGAAAGGAATAAAAGTGTCTTAGAAATGAGATAGAATCTAAAGAAACAAGTGAGAAAACCCCATACATAATAAATTCCAAAAAATGTAAGAGCATCAAGGAGCAAAAAAAGTTTAAGTTTATTCTCCTTGTTCATGTAAATGAAATTGAGGCATTTTTGTACAGGCTGTCTCTATTTGGAACCCAGTAGCCTGGTGGAGCTTCTGGGAAGCAACTACAGTCCAGGTTTTTCTGTATATGCTCCAGCCCAAACACTAATAACCTGGTAATGGAGTGTACAACCTCTCCCTCTGATCCTGCAATAGGGAGAGCTTAGGAAAATTTTGCTGTTGTAGAAAAATGTACCTTAGCACTTTTCTTTCATTGAGGTACGTGTGTGTATCTAATGTAAGAACAGCCTAAGAAAACAAACCCTCTGCCTATAGAGCCTCAGCACTTGTCTATAGTGGAGACTCCAGCTGGCAACTCCTTTGCTCAGGGATCTCAGATGTGTGTGAGAGTCCAAGTTTCCTGAGTGGTTTCTTCACACTCTTTCTGAGAATGATAGGAGTGGTCAGTTTGTAGAATCTGTGTTTTGTCCTGAGAACAGTAGACAATTCTCTTTCCATCAGACACTGCCCCACCCTTCCGGGACCCTCTGCACCTTGAATTTTTACACAAGTCTTCTCCCTATTTATCAGTATTCAAAGCACCAACTTGAAATGTGTAATGCCCCTGTGGGCCTCTGTTCCACAAAATGTGTAATGCGCACAACATTCCTTTTCCTTATAAGAGTTTTAAGCACATTCCTATCAGACTATCCTGGGTCCGTACTATAAGAGTGATCAACCACCATCTTGTGAGAAGAGGTGGATACTGAAATTTGAAGATACAAGACATACAATAATTTGTAATATCTCACACAAGGTTTCTAAACTTCTAAAAGGGGCTTGCCCTCAGGGGTACAATGTAATCCACAGGAAAGTGCCAAGGACCACTTCTGCAGTAGAAGAAGGAGCAGATAACAAGAAATGCCTCTGAGCATGATGGGTTCAACATATCTAGGAATTTGCTGAAGAGTATGGTGCTGTTTTGCCTGATTTTCTATCACATATATCCCTGGCATTGCAGTTACAAAACTACTACAATCACATTGAAATGAAAGAGCCCTGTGATTTTCTATTCCTTAAGTAGAACACATGATCATGCCAGGCCAAAGATCTTAGCACAGCTGTCTTCCATTTCTCACATAGATACAACCTGATAATTGTGTGTGTGTGGGGGGAGTACATCCAGGCTCACAAAAGTTTTTGAAAAATTGGATATTAAAGGTTAAAACAAACAGAGGATTTCAACTCAGACATCAGATGAGGAAAGAATAGAAGAAAGACTCTCAAAGAAGAAAGCTCCTGGCCTGGAACATTAATTTTGCTGGAAGGAATAAGGCCCAAATTTCAGGTTAAAATTTCTACTCATTCTAAGTTTAATGATTTTATTTTAAGATAATCTTTCCATTTCCTTTCTCATATGCAGAAGGACAGTCAATATTTTGAATAGTTTTATATCTTTACTATATGTGAAAGGAATGTATTTGGATGCATATACACAGGAATTATGGAGTTTTGAAATTTCTTCTGACTTTGTTTTTTCCGTTTGCCAGCATTCATAGGGTGATGTTTAGCATACAACTGGATGTATTTTATTTCCCCAGGATGTGTGGGTCTGTAGGTATGCAACTTTCTATCTGGGATGTGCCCAGGGCTGGGGCTGTATCCCAGTGTCTGATCCAACTGACAAACCATGTACTATGTAAACTAAACACCCTATCTTGGAACAACAGGAACAAGGATGAATGCCACTCAGAATTTAATACCAAACATATGTCATTGGTGAAGGAAATGTATCTGGAAACGATCCTCTTTAAATCCATAGACATGAACAAATGAAGTCTGAAATAACAAAGGAAGCTTGGCTGAAAATAAAGGTTTCAGTGATAATAGAATATTCAAGGCAGAGTTTTTAAAAAGAAGACTATGAAAGTGCTGTGAGAAAAACCAGAACAAGAGGAAGAAATGAGGAGAAAAGTAATAAAGGTGAGATAGGATGGGATTTACAAGGAGAAGGAAACTGTGACACACAGAGGACAAACAAGCAATGAATGAAAATGCCTTAGCAACATTGATCAATCTGAAGAAAGAAACGGTGAAGAAACATTTGTCATTTTCATAAACTAGTTTCCTGTCAGTAACAGTTGTACTCAAAGCTGTGGAGTTTGTTGTGGGGAGCTAGCTCCATGCTACGCCCTTAAGATGGTGACTAGCCATTGTGAAAAGTATGTAAATGGGAAGGGCACAGAGGAAGGAGGGACTATGTGATTGGTTTACTGTTGGTTCCATGAATGTGATCACCTTGTGGACAGAATTCAGGGAGCTTTTGTGCCTTGTCACGTGAACAGCTGCTGGCTATGTGCATTGTCTCTGATTGGCCAAATGGCCCTATAAGTTGAATGCTTGTTCCACCATTAAACGAGTACTTGCTTTGACTGGTCTCCCTGGTGTGTCTGATTGTCCTGTGCTGGAAAGCTGGGAATGGGCAGCCAGTCAGCTCCAACTCTTCCTGACTTCCACTGCTAGGTGAATGTGGGGGTGCCTCTTTGGCCCGCTGGTTCGGGACGGACCCTGACCCCCGCATTGTGGTGCCCCCTGTGAGGAGGAGAAACTGAAACCGTAAGTGGCCAGTTGGGCCAATCAGGTGAGTAGATCTGCAGGTCTTTGGTTTGGAGTTTACCTAAAAATAGGTCAAGCTAATGGAAAAGAGGACCCTGTTCTGAAAGCTTTCAGATATCTGCTTAAGTGTAAGGGCTTAGAGGTTTCGGATACCCAAGCTGAAAAGGTCCGGGAGACCTTCACGCAGGCAGCTCCCTGGCTTCCCACTAGTAATCTTTTCGATTGCTCCATGTGGGAGCGAATGGAACAACTGGTCCGTAAGAGGGAAGTCAGTTTAGGGGAGGACCCCCCCCCACCCCGGGACATCTGTCCTACTTTGTCGGCCCTTAAGGCATGCTTCTCTCCTGAGGCGTCTAAAGAGACCTCTGGGGAACACATAGAGAAACTAAACCCAAAGGGGGTCTCTCTGCCCCCCTGGGATGATTCCTTCCTGCCCTCAGCCCCTGAACTAGGCTCATGAGCTTCCCTGCAGGAAGACAGTTGACCTTCGCCATATTGTTGTCCTCCCTCTGAGGACGGTCGGCCGCCATTTTCCCCTGCCAAGGGGAGGTCCCTGTCCCCACCCACACAGTCGGCACCAACACATCTGCCGGTGGCCACAGCTGAGGCCCCACAGCCCCACATGATAACGCCTGCCACAGCCCCACCCTGTCCAGTGCGCATGCTGCCGGCCACAGCCTCACACCCACATGAACCTGCTGCCCGCCGCAGCCCCAACACAACAAGCTTAATTGTCACCAGTGCCAATGGCCCAATACTACGGCTCCACTGCCGTGGGCCAGATTGCAGGCACCAGCCCTATCTGACAAGACACAAAGTCTCGCTGGCTAGCAAAAAAACTGTTCCAAAGCCTTAAAGTGATCATGCCCTTACCACAGTCCTGCTCCCAGAGATAAATTCTCAAATGCACTCTGCCGGCATCTCCTCTGGCTGAAGCCACACCTGCTGCCTCCTGCAGGCAGGCCAGAGTCTCCACTGCCAGCCGATCCACAGCACTCGCTGCACAAATGTAAGGAGTGCAACCGATCAGGCTTTCACAAAAATGCTTCCTTTCATTCTGGATCTGCCTCATATTCTCCTTCTTCTCACAATCGGTGAACTCTTCCCACCTTCTCTTCCTTTTGGCCCCTCTACCCAATCAGGCAGGACTGGTGGGACCGCTCTCAGGTCGGTGACCAACAGCTAGCTGGCAGGCAACTTTTCACTGCCACAAAGCACCGCAGCCTGCTCCCAGACGGCTGGAAAAGCCTAAGGCAATAAAAGTGGCTCTGAGACACCTAACTCCTCTCTCTCACTGCCTCCTACTCTCTAAGGGAAGGTGATATTACAGGCGAAGGAGACACAGATTTAACTCCTGCCCAATGTTGTAGCCCCCTGGCTGCAGCGCTGCTCCCTTGGGGACAAACTCCTCCCACGGCAGGTAGCTACTCTCTCCTCCCTGCCCTGCAACCTCGGCAACAGGGCTCACATTCCAGGGGTGAAACAAACTGTCCCCAGTGCAACCAGGATGGATCTTATCCTCGGGCTCAAAGGATCAAAGCCCAATTCCACTTCTAAGCCAATAAATATGCCCCAATCAGATATAAAAATGTCAGTAAGTGAATTTCTGCCACTAAGGACATTTCTGATCATTATGGTGGAATCATTAATAATTCATATACTTTGTATTCAGTTTTATACTGGGGAAGGTATACCAATTATCTATTTACACTTCATCACCTAATGCTTATAAAAAAAAAAACAAAATATTTCCGCATATATAGTTAACTCATCAAGTATTCCTTCCAGCTTCTACAGAGCCCCCCACACAAACACAGAAGTATACCTAAAATTTTTTAAAAATATCAATATGCAGCCATATATGCAAGGTTTCTATGATTATTTGGGGAGAACAAATTACATGCTTCCCAGTCAATAGGAAATAAAGATATAAATAATTACACATTAAAATATTTATGTCTATAACTGTTATTGAAATGATAAATAATTTCTCTCACTTAAATTGGCTGTATGTTTAGCCTGAACACCTTACTGGCTTAAATTCAAAATCCTGATTAATTTAACCCCTCTCCTAAAGTTACTTTGAGCTGTGTTGCCAACCTAAATCACTTCCTAAAGACTAAATATAAATCTAACAACAATGGATAATATTTTTAAAAGAATGTTGGCCTTAGAGATTTTCCTTGAGTCAAAACAGCAGCTTTTAAAACAAAAGCAAAATGGAAATACAAATGGATGGCACTGGCTTAATGCTGTTAATGTTTTTGAAGTTTCTACCTTTAGATTATATATCTGACTTCAGTAAATAATTTTTATTTTACATGGGCAAAATTATATACTACAATTCACACTAAGGTTTCCTATAGCCTCACATTCTCTACCTTTTATAATGTGTTGTTTTCTTTTATTGGGTTTCCATCTTGATAGTAAAACTCTGTTTGGTTTTGGGTGTTTCTCATGTTATAGTATTATATGAAGAAACTGATCCATGTCAATACTTTTCATGTTTTCTTATCAATATTTAAACCACAAGTAATTATATGATATCTATTTCTCACCCCTAATGATTTTGGCTCTCATGGGAGCTCTGGACTCCTCACCCTGCTAGATGGAGCAATGGCTATACTGCTCATTATATGCTACTGTCCTTATAGGAGAAAAAGCAACCCATATAATTAAGGCTCTAAAGCAAGCAATGCTATTCATGGGTGTCCCATGGGCAATCAAAGCAGATAATGGGCCTTGTTTTGTGAGCCAAGCCCTACAGGTATTTTTTGCCCAATGGCATATTAAACATTCCACCAGAATTCCATACAACCTAAGAGGACAAGCCATCATAGAGCAACAAAATAAAACTATAAAGGATCAATTACAAAAACAAAAAGGGGAAACCAACCCCCATGATCAGCTACAGATAGCTATGCTCACAGTAAATATTTTAAATTTTCAAAAGAACAGCCTTTAACGGCCTTCCAAAGACATTGGTCCAATCAGACACCTTATATCAAGATTGAGGTCCAATGGAAGGACCCCCTAACAGGATGTTGGCGCAGGCCTGACCCCCTTATAAGTGCAGGCCAAGGCGTTGGATGTGTTTTCCCAGTAGGCAAATTGAGCCCTATTTGCGTACCCGCTAGGAACCTTAAGTATTGTCATTCCAATAACGACCCAGCAGTACCCACTCTTGAGGGGCGATCTCTCTCCTCAATTTACAGGAATGAGCCCATGTAAACAACCATGGTGGACTGCTTGCCTGGTACTGACTGGAATTCTGATAATTGCTGGGCTGATACAGAGCCTCCAATTCTACAATGGCACCCAGCCTTAACAGATAAGACTTTGGAATCACTGCCGCTGTGATCACTGCTGTGGCTGCATCCGCCACTGTTGCTGTCGTGATCACACAAACTACTCAAACTGCCCAGAAGCTCCAAGAGATCATTCCTGACAAGAACAACATTTGACTCTCAGCGATCACCTCACTGGGGGTATTATGATCCTCCAACAACAAATGGACATTCTATCAAAGCAATAAACTGTATTCTATACAAGAGAGACACCTTTGTAATTCCCTCTATGTTCACCTCTGTCAGTCCTTTCTGGAGATTAATGCCACTCAGATGATAAAAAAATAATTCTTATATTAAGGGACACTGGAATGATAAGATGTTAAATTTGTCCTCCCAATTGTTGTCCTTGATTGCTAAACTCAACCATACAAAGGCAGAAATTTTTCCTTCTGTCCAGTTTTTTACTACCTTATGGCAAAAACTCAAAAGCTTCTTCCAAATATAGCCCTATTGGGCATTGGTGGTCTCATACTTCTTCTATTGACTTTCATTACCAGGTGCTGGAAATGCAAACCCAGCTCCAAAATAAGATCACAATGCTAGCACAGGTGCTTGAAGAACACCCGCAAACCCCTCGAGACCCTTGGGTCTATGTGGCCTTGCAGGAAATCCAAAGGCCTTAAGATATGAGCCCACCATGAGGCTGGAATGGTAGTCAATGATGGGTAAGACCCATTGAAAGATGGGGGCGACCTAAGACAGGCACATTCCCGAGGTAGACCATACAAAACAAAAAAGGGAGACTTATGAGGAGCTAGCTCCATGCTACACCTTTCAGATGGTGAATAGCCATTGTGAAAAGTATGTAAACGGGAAGGGCACAGAGGAAGGAGGGACTATGTGATTGGTTTGCTCTTGGATCAGCGAACGTGCTCAGCTCATGGTCAGAATTCAGGGAGCTTGTGTGCCTTGTCACATGGACAGCTGCTGGCTACGTGAATTGTCTCTGATTGGCCAAACGGCCCTGTAAGTTGAATGCTTGTTCCACAATTAAACAAGTACTTGCTTTGATTGGTCTCCCTGGTGCGTCTGATTGTCCTGCGTGGAGGGCTGTGAACGGGCGGCCAGTCGGCTCCAACTCTTCCTGACTTCCACTGCTAAGTGAATGTGGGAGTGCATCTTCAGCCCACTGGTTCGGGAAAGAACCTAACCCCCACAGTTTGTAATACTGAGATGACGAGAAGGAAGCCAGTGCCTTACAGTTTTCCTTGCACTAAGGGTCACGCAACGAACACTTTGGTATCAGCACCAGTCTCAACTTTAAAAATTAACACTCGGTCACTGCAGGGTTCCCAACGTGTTATCCTGTGAAATATCAAACATACTTCTCAAAAGTTTTTTAAAATATGGTTCTAAAAATCTCAGAGATGATCAGGAATGAGAGTAGGGTCAGGTAAAGTGAACTCAGTTCCATTTGGTTATATACTCCTGTGTTAGCCTCTTGTCAGCGAATGCAATATTTGGAACCTCCCTCCTGGTTTTACCCAGTCAGGAAGGACATGATGATAAGAGTTCAGCTTAATCTGGAGCGCAAGTACTCGGGTGCCTTGGGGAACGTTTTATCGTTCAACCTCTGCTTGTCTAAATGTTAGTTACCTGCTTTCAAGACCCAAATGTGGGTGGTGTCTAAAGAGTGATTAGGAAATCTTTGTGCAACTCACCGGGGTCATTACTTTCACAGGGATTCTCTGAGGGTCATCCAG
>PVHX01018482.1:0-36846 GCA_004024805.1 Geosciurus inauris | reverse complement strand
TGGTACTGGGGATTGAACTCAGGGGCACTCAACCACTGAGCCACATCCTCAGCCCTATTTTGTGTTTTATGTAGAGACAGGGTCTCACTGAGTTGCTTAGCACCTCGCCATTGCTGAGGCTGGCTTTGAACTCGCGATTCTCCTGTCTCAGCCTCCCTAAGTGCTGGGATTACAGGCTTGAGCCACCGCGCCCGGCTTTGAAATTCTCATATACATTTTTACCAATAAAGGGGAAAAACTATAAAGCCTTTACTTTTATTTTTCAGTGCTGAGGATCAAACTCCAGGGCCTTGCACATGCTAGGAAAGCGCTCTACTACCAACCTATACGCCCCTAGTCCAATCTTTTAATTGTAAAAGAAACAATTGAGCCAGGCACAGTGACACATGCCTGTAATCCCAGTAGTTTGGGAGGCTGAAGCAAGAGGATTGCAAGTTCAAGGCCAGCCTCAGTAAATTATCAAGGCCCTAAGGACTTAGGGAGACCCTGTCTCAAAATAAGAGCCGGGTGCAAGCCTGTAATCCCAGCACTTTGAGAGGCTGAGACAGGAGAATTGCGAATTCAAAGCCGGCCTCAGCAACAGTGAGGCGTTAAGCAACTCAGTGAGACCCTGTCTCTACGTAAAACACAAAATAGGGCTGGGGATGTGGCTCAGTGGGCGAGTACCCTTGAGTTCAATCCCCGGTACCAAAATAAATAAATAAATAAAATGGATTTAGGATGTGACTCAGGGTTTAAGTGCCCCTGGGTTCAACCTCTGGTACCAAAAAATAAAACAAAAGGGCAACAGAAGAGATTATTGTGGTGATGGAACTTGTATTATTTCATTTTGGACAAAATATTTGGATTTGGGTTAATGAAATGTCCAAAACCTAAGGAAAAAAAGAGGTTTATTTTAGCTCACTGTTCCTAAGGTCCAAGACAAAGGGGAATCTGGTGATGCCTTTCTTGCTAATAGAATCTGGAAGTGACAAGGGACATCACAAGTAGTGAGATGAGGAGTATGCTTGCATACCTTCTGACCTCCCTCTTACAAAGCCATTAGTATTCCATCATCTACCTTGATGACCTTATCCTAACCACTTCCAAAAGACCTTACCTCTAAACACCATAGCTAGCTTAAGTTTCTTAATATCTCACAGTGGGAATTAAATTTTAAGACATGAATCCTTGAGGACACTGTTTTGTATTTGTGTCAATATCAGTATCTTAGTTGTATCATGTATGTATCTAGATAAATGGATCCAAATGGAAAAATGTTACCATTGGATGAAACTGGGGAAAGGGTGTGTGGGATTTTTCTTATTTCTTAGAACTACATATAATTCTATTGTTATTGCCAAATGAAGTTTAACTAGAAACAAAACAAATTATATAAATACACAATGCAGAAAGTTGGAATAGATCTTAGTAAACGTTGAGAAATAAAAAGGTAAAATAGAAGAGTAGAATAATGAAATAGCTGGGCATGTTGGCACATACCTGTAATCCTAAATACTTTAGAGGCTGAGGCAGGAGGATCACAGGTTCCAGGCCAACCTGGGCAATTTAGCAAAACATTGTCTCAAAAGTTTTAAGCTGGATGTGGTGGCACATACCTATAATCCCAGTGGTTTAGGAAGCAAAGGCAGGAGGATTGAAAGTTCAAGGCTAGCCTCAACAATTTAGCAAGGCCCTAAGTAACTTAGACCTGTCTCAATTTTAAGAGTCTGGGGATGTGGCTCACTGCTAAAGTACCTCAGGGTTCAATCCCTAGTACCAAAAAAAAAAAAAAATTTCTTTTTTTTAATTGAAGGGCTAGGATATAGCTCAGAGGTAGGGTGCCCCTAGGTTCAAACCCCAGTATCCCCTCCCCCAAAAAAGAAACTAGGAATAGAGAAAATTAATAAAAGTTGGTATTCAAGAATGTTTTTTAGGCCTGGGGATGTAGTTCAGTGGTAGAGGGCTTGCCTAGTATGTGTAAAACTTTGAGTTTGAGTTCCAGCAAAAAAAAGTTTTATATTCATTTTGCAAGACTGATCATAACAAATAAATACAGAATTGTAATAAAATACAGACTCAAGGCAAATAGCCATATGCATAAGAAAAATAAAGACATTGTGTCCATCTACAACTAAAAACATATATATATATATTAAAAAAGAAAAAGAAAAAAAGGATAAAATATCTTTGGGTTAAATTCCCATTAGCAAAAAAAAAAAAAAAAATCTATCCAAGTTATTTTATGAGGCCAATATAATTTAAATTTCAAAACCTAGTGAAAATAATGCAATAAAAATATATATGCATTTCACTTATGAACATTGATGCAAAAATCCTAACATATTGTATGTCTATATCCAGGTCTTATATTAAAAAAAAAAAAAAGTTTAGCTGGGCACAGTGGCACATGCCTGTAATCCCAGCAACTCAGGAAGCTGAGGCAGGAGGATCCCAAGTTTGAGACCAGCCTTAGCAATTTAGTGAGGCCTTAAGCAATTTAGCAAGAACCTGTCTCAAAATAAAAAGGACTGGGATTGGGGCTCAGTGGTAGAGCGCTTGCCTTGTATGCGTGGGGCACTGAGTTCGATCCTCAGCACCGCATAAAAGTAAAATAAAGATATTGTGTCCATCTACAACTAAAGATTATTAAAAAAAAAAAAAAAAAAAAAAAGGACTGGGATTGTTGCTCAGTGGTAAAGCACTCCTTGGGTTCAATCCTTAGTATAAAACAAAACGAAACAGTTTATACCCAGACCATAGGAATGATTTAACATCAGAAGAATTTTTTAGTGTAACTGATGTTGAGGAGAAAAAAAAATGAATCGCCCCTTGTGTGTTTTTTTTTTGGTCTCCACAATGAAAGGTTCTTTTTTAAAAAAAATACGTTTTAGTTGTAGGTGGACACAGTACCTTTATTTTATTTATTTATATTTTATGTGGTGCTGATGTTGAACCCAGTGCCTCACATGTGCCAGGCAAGTGCTCTACCACTGAGCCACAACCCCAGCCCGAGGAGAAAAATATTATTTCTGTGGATTTGGGAAAAGTTGATAGAGTTACACTTATATATGATAAAATTGTTGATATATGATAAAATTGTACCAAGTCAGTTATAAAGAGGAATTTCTTTAATTGATAAATGGTTTTACCAAAAACCCACAGCAAAAGTCTTTGTGTGTGTGTGGGTGTAGGTGTGTGTGTGTTTGTGTAGCTGGGCATCAAACCCAGAGCCCTACGTATGATAGGCATGTACTCCACCCATGCTATGCATGCAAATGTCTTTTTTTTTTTTTTTCCGTACCAGTAATTGAACCAATGGGGTACTTAACCACTGAGCCACATTCCTGGCCCGTTTTATTTCAGGGTCTAGCTAAGTTGATGAGGCTGGCTTTGAACTTGCAATCCTCCTGCCTCAGCCTCCCCTGTCACTGGGAGGCATGCACCACCATAACCCAGCTAAATATCATTCTTTTTTTTTTTTTTTAATGTTCTTAGTTGTAGATGGATGGAATACCTTTATTTTGTTTATTCAGTTTTATGTGGTGCTGGGGATCGAACCCAGTGCCTCACACGTGCTAGGCAAGCGCTTTGCCACTGAGCTACAGCCCCAACCCCTAAATATCATTCTTAATAGAAAACTTAAGATGCATATTTTTTAGAGTTGGGATCTAAGTAAGGGTTCCTGCTATCATGCCTTGCTCAGTGCTAAAAAGAAAGAGGAAGAAATGTGAGATATGCAGATTTAAAGAGAAAGGGAAACTGCCATCATTTACAGTTGATATAGTACTACTTAAAACAAACCACAAGCCGGGCGCGGTGGCACAAGCCTGTAATCCCAGCACTTAGGGAGGCTGAGACAGGAGAATTGCGAGTTCAAAGCCAGCCTCAGGAATGGCGAGGCGCTAAGCAACTCAGTGAGACCCTGTCTCTACATAAAACACAAAATAGGGCTGAGGATGTGGTTCAGTGGTCGAGTGCCCCTGAGTTCAATACCCAGTACCAAAATAAATAAATAAAAATAAACCACAAACACGTACACACAGAACTAAACTAAAATCAGGTTTTAGTAGGATCGCTGGACATAGTCAAATGGCCCTTCAGTTAATAGCATCCATCATCTTAGAATCTTTGGAATCTCATCTTCATACCACAAGGTGGCCCCAGGAACCTTTTTACAGCTGCTAATGGAATAAAAAGCTCACAATGTAATTGGATTTTATTTACTGCTGTCTCTCCCAACTATCCATGAACTCTTTGAGGACAGGAGCTTTGCTGATGAGGAGGGTTTATGAGGCCCTCACCAACTGGTATTGCTTGAAGAAAGGAAAAGTAAAGGGACTAGGGGAGGGGAGGGTGAGTGGGGGTAGAGAGTCAGCTATGTGCCTAGTAGCTTCAGAGAGAAGATGGGTCTGGAGCTTTTCTGTGTGTGGTGAAAGACTGAATTTGAAACCTAATCAAAGGTTGTGAGCAGTGGAATTTCAAGTTTTCTACTTTACATTGACAAAAGAGAAATACTGTTAGAAAAGTTGTGAATTTCAAGTCTAGAAACCCAAGTTGGGACAGTCATGACAGTGATCCATACTGTCAAATAAACTCCAGGTTTGTTTGTTTCCTTTTTTTAACCCTTATTTATTTATTTATTTATTTGTGGTGCTGAGATCGAACCCAGTGCCATGCAAGCGCTCTACCACTGAGCCACAACCCCAGCCCTAAGTTTGTTTATTTTAAATAAAGATTTAATAAATACATACAAGTTGTATATTGTAGTTTTTAAATTGACCAGGCAATTAGCTTAGTTTCTTCATTACTGGTGGTGGTATAGTAGAGGGATAGTTCATTATAACATCTGACATTTTGGAGTTGGTTCTGAGCAACTGTATACCAAGTACATTAAGCAGAAAAGGATTCAACATGGGGATTTTAGGTGTTTACAAAGATCATTAGAAAGATTGGAAGCCGGGCACAGTGGCGCAAACCTGTAATCCCAGCACAAAATAGGGCTGGGGATGCGGCTTAGTGATCGAGTGCCCCTGAGTTCAATCTCTAGTACCAAAAAGAAAAGAAAGAAAGATTAGAGTAACAGGCTTTATGCTGAAGGTCCACACATGACTTACAGAAACTCCAGACTACGAGTAACTATGTTCAAGAACTCCCCACTGTAGCTGCGATTCAGTGCTCAGAAAAACAGGATCTAAACTCTGACAGCAGTCATTGATGCCCCGGAAGAGTGACCTTGCTTACTGCCTTGGCTGCTGCAATCTTGTCATATCTTCAACAAAACTGGAGATGGATATTGGTATCTCTGCAACCCTACCTGCCCAAGGAATGCTGCCTAAAGTAGTAGGAAATGACCTGTTTCTTGTTTTTCCATTCAAATCTCTTGCAAGTGCTTCTAATTGTGGAACCTATTTTGTACTCAGAATTCTAACTTTTAAGTGTTTATAAGTTTCCAGCCTATCCAATGCAATAAAGAATAATTGGGTCCGGACATATAATGTACTGGGCCCACTGCAAAATGAAAGTGTCCAGAGTCCATATTTGAAAAGCAAGAAAAAAAAAGTGCCATTAATGGTACTAAGAGATGGCCTGAGCCAGGTGCGGTGGCACAAGCCTGTAATCCCAGCACTTAGAGAGGCTGAGACAGGAGAATCGTGAGTTCAAAGCCAGCTTCAGCAATGGCGAGGCGCTAAGCAACTCAGTGAGACCCTGTCTCTACATAAAACACAAAATAGGGCTGGGGATGTGGCTCAGTGGTCGAGTGCCCCTGAGTTCAATCCCTGGTACCAAAAAACAACAACAACAACAAAAAAGAGATGGCCCAGTATGATGGCACATGACTGTAATCCCAGCAATTTAGCAAAGGCTGGGGATGTGATTCAGAGGTTTAATCCCTGGATCCCTGGTACCAAAAAAAAAAAAAAAAAGATACTCAAAGATAAACATTTTTCCTTTCATCCAGTCTCCCTCTTTTTTTTGGGGGGGGGTACTGGGGATTAAGCTTAGGAGACACTCAACCACTGAGCCACATCCCCAGCCCTATTTTATTTTATTTTATTTTTGAGTTCCGGGGATTGAACTCAGGAGTACTTGACCACTGAGCCACATCCCCAGCCCTATTTTGTGTTTTATTTAGAGACAGGCTCTCACTGAGTTGCTTAGTGCATCACAAATTGCTGAGGCTGGCTTTGAACTCGTGATTCTCCTGTCTCAGCCTCCGAAAGTGCTGGGATTACAGGTGTGCACCACCACATCCGGCTCCCAGCCTTATTTTGTATTTTATTTAGAGACAATCTCAGTGAGTTGCTTAGCACTTTGCTTTTGTTGAGGCTGGCTTTGAACTCACGATCCTCCTGCCTCAGCCTCCTAAACTACTGGGATTACAGGTGTGAACCCCCACATCTGGCCTCATCCAGCCTCCCTCTTGACTTTTCATGCTATTTTTATTTTCTACTTAATGTTGTTCTAAGAAAAGTTAAAATTTTAAATAATGACTTGAATTTTATCTTTACATTTTGCAAAGCCACTTTAAAATTTTTAAGTGAGTATTTACATTGTAGAATTGCTGAAATGACACAATTCTATTTTGTAGCTTTTGTATGCACATATATTTCATTCTTACCAGAATAATAGAAATGCTGAAAAAAGTAACCCCAACTGTTGATTAAACTCAGAGCCTCACACTTGGTAAACAAATAACTACCACAAAGCTACATCCCAGTCCTTTTTATTTATTTATTTAGTGGTGCTGGGGATTGAATCCAGTGCCTTGTGTATGTGAGGCAAGCAATCTACCAGCTGAGCTATATCCCCAACCCTCCTTTTTATTTTGAGACAGTCTTGCTAAGTTGCCCTGGCTGGCCTGGAACTTGTGATTCTCTTGCCTCAACCTCCTGAGTTTTGGGGATTACAGGCATGTGCCACCATACCAGACTTTATTTCATTTCTTGATAAGTACATGTTCTACCAACACCTACCTCTAACTTCATGATAAATAAGGAAGTACTAAAAGGAACTTTATTTTTAGCAAATGATTCATTAACAGAAGAAGTCATACAAATAAGAATGTGATAGCCAGGCATGGTGGCATGTGCCTATAATTCCAGGGACTCAGATTAAAAGTTTGAGGCCAACCTCAGCAATTTAGAGAGGGCCTAGGCAAGTTGGTGAGATCCTGTCTCAAAAAGTAAAAAGGGTTAGGGGGCTGGGCGTGGTGACACACCTATAATCCCAGTGGCTCTGGAGGCTGAGGCAGGAAGATCACAAATTCAAAAGGGCTGTGTAAGCCGTGCGCAGTGGTGCACACCTGTAATCCCAGCACTTTGGGAGGCTGAGACAGGAGAATCACGAATTCAAAGTCAGCCTCAGCAACTTGTGAGGCACTAAGCAACTCAGTGAGACCCTGTCTCAAAATAAAACACAAAATAGGGCTGGGGATGTGGCTCAGTGGTCAAGTACCCCTGAGTTCAATCCCTGGTACCAAAAAAAAAAAGAGGAGGGGGCTGGGTAAAGTGTCCCTGTGTTCAATGCCCAGTACTTAAAAAAAAAAAAAAAAATAGAGCACTATTGCCTTTTTAATGTTGGAAGTGCTAGTTTGAATGTATCAAACCCATGGCCCACATGTTAGGCAATCTCTCTACCACTGAGCTATGCGCTTAGCCCCCAAAAGGTAAAGCATTGCTTAAGAGTGTCGAAGCCCCAGCTGATGGCAGTTGTAGACATAGACACCTTGTCCTGGCTTCATCTCTCTGAGGTCCCATCTATCACACATGCACTGGAATGCTCTGCTCATGGGGGATTGCAAACACAGGGGAATGGAGGCAGTAAGGAACAGCAGACATGCATAGCTCATAGACCTTCAGTGGTGTACATGCTCCTTTGTCCCACCAGACGTCACTTACAAAACAAATTAAAAAATAAGATTATTTAGAATTTTAGGACAGCAATAGCAGAGCATTAAAGCAAGTGTGTGGCTCTTCTGAGCACAGGTCCCTGTGCACAAGTGGAATGACAGCCAAGACAGTTTTGGGGACAAAAAAATGAGGAATGGATTTTGAGTGGCCACTGACCATATCCATTGCTTATAAACAGATAAGTTTAGATAAGAGAGAAAGATGTAGAGGCACAGAGGAAGCCATGTGATGGAAGAGCACATCAGATGCTGACTTTCTAGTTCTGTGAGTCCTGTATCCTGCAGTTAACCAGCCCGGAGCTGGGCAATATAAAGATGTGCAACTGCACTGCTAGCTCATGGTGGCTTTCAGTGAACTAGAAAAAGATGCTCCTTTCTTCAGGTACTTCACTGCCATCTGTTGGAAAACTGTCATAATAACTATATTAGCTAATAATGGGTACAATAAAGGTAATCAGCAACCTTGCCTGTTAAACTCAGGGTCCCCAGGGTCAGAGGCACAAATGCTCATAACTAGAATCCCAAGCTTAGCAACTTAGCAGTGTGTGGCAGTCCAGATCCCCACCTCTCCCCTAACTAGCCTCAGGTGTAGTGAGTTGAATATCAGAACTAGTGATTCCTCACTTTATATTGTTTTGTTCCTATTAACTCCTGAAGATTGTTGTGCTGGGGTCTTTTTGGCCACTTCTGACATTTTTTTTTTTTTAGAAGTTTTTTTTTTTTTTTAAATGATGTGCTATTATTATTTTTTATATCTTTATTTATTTTATGTGGTGCTGGGGATCGAACCCAGTGCCTCACGTATGCGAGGCAAGCGCTCAACCACTGAGCCATAACCCCAGCCCCCCAACACTTTTTTTAAATGTTTATTTTTTTTTTTTAGTTGTAGGTGACAGAATATCTTTATTTTATTTTTATGTGGTGCTAAGGATCGAACCTAGTGCCTTATGCGTGCTAGGCGAGCACACTACCACTGCGCCATAATCCCAGCCCCCACTTCCAACATTTGACAAAGCCTACTGCATGGAATAATTTTTTTCTCTGAAGAAGACTAAAAGGGGCAACAATAACAAAATCTATTTATTTTTGCTTTTGACTGGAATTATAGTAACTCTGTTGTCCACATATATTATGCTAATTAAAAGGTTTGAGCATTAGATAATGTATATTTTGGTAATAAATATAAGAAAACTGACTATAAATTTAGTTTGTTTCAGAGACAACATCTTTCTTATAGGGCTCCTGGGGTGGGAAGGCAATAAGATGACTTGTAAAGATGCAGATTGTAGAAGCTACTTCCTATGTTCAGGCCCTTCTTTTCAGAGGTGATTAGGTCAAATATGTGAGAGACAAGGGTCATGCCCAATGTCACATCATCTGAGTAACTGCAGTTAGGATCCTAACTCAGGGGTCCTGGCTCCTGAGCCAGGAACTTTTTCACCTTCGAAGAGTAGGTAGCTGTCTCTCTTACTCTTTCTTCCCCTTGAAATTTTATGAACCTTTATTCAGACTAATAGGAAGAAAAAGTTTTCATTAATATTTGCCAAAAGATGATTGTACACTGTGAATATCTTTAATCACTATAAATAGGGGTGGTGGAACATGTCTATAATCCCAGTGATTCAGGAGGCTGAGAAGGGAGGATTGCACTTTCAAGCCAGCCTCAGCAACTTAATGAGACCCTGTCTCAAAATAAAAAATAAAAAGGCTTGGGGATGTGACTCAAGATAAAGCACCCCTGGGTTCAAACCCTATATTAATTCTTGCATAAGAGCCACAATTTCTAGTAACCCAGTTTTTTTTTTTTTTTTTTTTTTTGGTACAGGGGATTGAACTCAGGGGTACTCGACCACTGAGCCACATCCCCAGCCCTATTTTGTGTTTTATTTAGAGACAGGGTCTCACTGAGTTGCTTAATGCCTCCTCGTTGCTCCCAAAGTTCTGGGATTACAGGCGTGAGCCATCGCTCCCGGCCCAGTTAATTAATTTTTTTTTCTTTTTTTTTTTAGTGGTGCTGGGATTGAACCCAGGGTCTTGTGCATGCGAGGCAAGCACCGTACCGATTGAGCTATATCTCCAGCCTCCCAGTTAATTCTTTTTTTTTTTCACCACTTTCACCACTGAGCCACATCTCGAGCCCTATTTTGTGTTTTATGTAGAGACAGGGTCTCACTGAGTTGCTTGCTTAGCGCCTCACCGTTGCTGAGGCTGGCTTTGAACTCGCGATTCTCCTGTCTCAGCCTCCCTAAATGCTGGGATTACAGGCTTGAGCCACCGCACCCGGCTCCTCCCAGTTAATTCTTGGTATGTTAAAAGTCTAGCTGTCGGGGCTGGGATTGTGGCTCAGCGGTAGAGCACTTGCCTCGCATGCGTGAGGCCCTGGGTTCGATCCTCAGCACCACATACAAAGCAATAAAATAAAGACATTGTGTCCATCTATAACTAAAAAAAAAAAAAAAAAAGTCTAGCTGTGCTGGACCTGGTGGCTCACACTCATAATCCCACTGGCTCCAGAGGCTGAGACAGGAGGATCAAGAGTTCAAAGCTAGCCTCAGCAATTTACCCAGGCGCTAAGCCACTCAGTGAGACCCTGTCTCTAAATGAAATACAAAATAGGGCTGGGGATGTGGCTCAGTGGTCGAGTGCCCCTGAGTTCAATCCCTGGTACCTCCCCGCAAAAAATATCTATCTGGGCGGGCTACAGGTGTAATCCCAGCAGCACACACCTATAATCCCAGTATTTTGGGAGGCTGAGGCAGGAGGATCATGAGTTCAAGGCCAGTCTCAGCAACTTAATGAGGCCCTAAGCAAATTAGTGAGACCCTGTCTCTAAATAAAATACAAAAAGAGCTGGGGATGTGGCTTAGTGGCTAAGTACCCCTGAGTTTAATCCTCACTACCAAAAAACAAAACAAAACAAAAAAAAGAAACTCTTAGCCGGGCGCGGTGGCTCACGCTTGTAATCCCAGCACTTAGGGAGGCTGAGACAGGAGAATCGTGAGTTCAAAGCCAGCCTCAGCAATGGCGAGGCACTAAGCAACTCAGTGAGACCCTGTCTCTACATAAAACACAAAATAGGGCTGGGGATGTGGCTCAGGGGTCGAGCGCCCCTGAGTTCAATCCCCGGTACCAAAAAAAAAAAAAAAAGAAAAGAAACTCTTGTGCTACTTTAATTCTTTAAAATTCATTATTATAAATTTAATCGTTTGTTAATTGAATATTTTTCTCTACATAACAATTATTATATTTTCTGTCATGTCAAAGGCAGATTGATTCAATCTAGAAAACTGATACTATGATTCTATGTTTTAGTTTTACAGTCAACATGAAAAAATAGTATTCAATTATCAACTGCATTTTTTCACCATTTATGAAGGTATTATTTATGTACAGTAACTTTCACCATTTTTATCGTACAGATCTTGTGACTTTCAGCAAACAACAATTGTGTAACCACCACCACAATGAAGATATACAACAATTTCATCACTTCCCCAAATCCTTGAGAGCTCGGCTCCAGCTAAATATATCTTCCCTTTGGGATCTGATCCAAGGGCCTTTCAATTCCCCTCACTATACCATCCGGCCTTTCCCAGGAAGCTCTTGGCCTCAGGCTGATGGGAATAACAAGGCCTTTGTGTTCACAGTCTAAAGGAGAAGGCTGCGGGTAGCACATATAAGGCCATCTGTCCAGACTCTAAAGGCTCTCAATCCAGGAGAACAGGGAGGGGAGAGAACAGGGGCTGTGTGATGCACCAGCTGAGTCATTCCTGGGCTTGGAGACCCAAAGATACTACTTTGCTTCCTGTGTTTGACAACCTACCCTGCCTCAGCTTCCTCAGATAAACAAGGACAGACACATGCACACTTATACATACTATTATTTATGCTTGCAAATACACAATCATACATCTGATATGTATATACCCATGTACATAGATGATCATCCGTATATGCTTACCCACATAGAAATACATGTATATATAGATACATACTTGCAAATGTTCTCATATAACTTTTGGAAAAGTTGCATCACTTGGGGACTTTATCAGCAATGAACTCTTCCTCTTGCTCAACTTTATACTTCCTCATGCATGGTGAAGACTGAGGCTAACTTAAATATTTTTTTTTATACATTGATGAACATTTATTTTATTCATTTATTTATATGTGGTGCTGAGAATCAAACCCAGTGCCTCACACATGCTAGGCAAGTGCTCTGCCACTGGGCCACAAGCCCAGCCCCTGAGGCTAATTCTTTGGGGATTTTATGTTGCTGTGGGTTATAGTGGCTGAAGGGTGATGGCTGATTTTTCAACCAATTTAGGGAGCTATGTCATTCAGAGAAAGACATGAGGAGCCTGATTACAAGCAAACTGTTGTGGGCTAACGAGATAGTAGTAGGGTATGGGAAAGTGAAGGTGTACGACTTCTTTTGTGGAAATGGATTATAGATGGTTGTGGGTATTATCATTGGTTATGGAGGACCTGTTTTTCTGTAGGATCAGAGGGATGTTTTTCCATTTGCATAAACTAGACTCTTCGTTGAGCATGGGACAGGAAGTGTTTGATTACTTGTGGGTCATTGACTGATCTTTTCTTTCTTTTTTCCTTTTTTTATTTTTTTATTTTTTGTGGTGGTGATCAACCCAAAGCCTCGGTGCATACTGGGCAAGTGCTCTACCACTGAGCTACACCTCAGCCCTTTTCTTATTTATTTATTTATTTTTTCGGTACTGGAGATTGAACTCAGGGGTACTCGACCACTGAGCCACATCCCCAGCCCTATTTTGTGTTTTATCTAGAGACAGGGTCTCACTGAGTTGCTTAGCACCTCACCGTTGCTGAGGCTGGCTTTGAACTCATGATTCTCCTGTCTCAGCCTCCCTAAGTGCTGGGATTACAGGCTTGAGCCACCGGGCCCGGCTCCTTTTCTTATTTTTATTTTGAGATAGTGTCTCACTAAATTACTGAAGGTGGCCTCAAACTTGTGATTCTCCTGCCTCAGCCTCCCAAATTGCTGGGATTACAGGCATGTGCCATTGCACCTATCCAGCTGGCTGATTTTTCTTGAATGCTATATCGTGAGTTGAGGAGTAGGCAGGTTCTGCCTGGAGTCAGGTTCTGAATGGAGTCAGGCTGACCCAGGTCTTGCTGGAGGAAGCACCCATGCTAGTAGTGTGGTGGTGTAGAACTGTAATCCCTAGTAGTAGAAGTATGGACTACCTGAAGGAGGAATAAAATGAAGCATTGTTAACATTGCTTTGGGAAAGGGAACTGAGCAGCTGGAATCAAGACCCTCTGCAATTAGATGCAGAGGGCTCCAGGAGTCTCCAGTGGAGAACTCTTAGAAGAGGTGGGACTCCAGTGGAGTCTGTAGGGATAAAGGACAGTAACTAATCTGGTTTTAGCCTGGCATCTGTCCTTGTCTCTGTTCTCTCTCTCTCTCTTTTTTTTTGGTACTGGGGATTGAACTCAGGGGTACTCGACCACTGAGCCACATCCCCAGCCCTATTTTGTGTTTTATCTAGAGACAGGGTCTCACTGAGTTGCTTAGCGCCTCGCCATTGCTGAGGCTGGCTTTGAACTCACGATTCTCCTGTCTCAGCCTCCCTAAGTGCTGGGATTACAGGCTTGAGCCAACCAAGCCCGGCTTCTGTTCTCTCTTAATCTTTCTTCTACCTGAGACAAAGGTTAGAATGAAAATATGCGAAGGCTGTTCTAGCCTCATTGCCTGTGTGATGTGGTAGACAGCAGAAGGATTTTCTTTTCTGCCTAACTCGGTGTCCTACTGCTCTATTCCCCTTAGGCTGAGGGCAGGCCCAATATGAAAGAAGATGAGGAAGTGCCTGCTTCCTGAGACTTTTTTTCCCCCCCTCTGGTAAGAGAAGGTCTTTGGCTCAAGCATTCTTGGATCCATATGACTCTTCTTCCTTGTAGGAGGTACAACTCTAAGGTGAGGCAGTGGGACTCCATTCTAAGACCTGAACTACTAGGTTGCTAATCAGGCTTGGGTAGGGTCAGGGAGAAAGATGATATTGTATGTTTGCTGACACAAATCAGAGAAAATGAAGTGGAAGGGGAGGTGCAGAGGAGGAGCTCAAAGGTTCACTTTGAGCTTTCTAAATTGGAAATGAGTCATGGTCACTGGTGGTACTTGCCTCCTAAGGACAGCTCCACACACTATGGAAGGAGAAACATGATTTATTTTTTGGTGAACTACAGGCCAACTCCACTACATCTTCTACTATCTTCTGCCACTTCTCCCAATCTTAACGCTCTCCAGTATCCTTATTGCTCCATGAACACTCTGGGCCTACTCTGCCTCAAATCCTTTCCTGGAATTTCCCTCAGATGTTCACTTGCTCTCTCATGTCCTAGGCTGAAATGGGTGCTCTGGATTGTCACTTATTAACAGTATATTATGTCCTAGACATTTAAAATTCCTTTTCATTAATTTAAAATTAATTTATGAATCTTCAGGGTAATCTGGTGAAGGGTAAGAATGACTAATCTCATTTCAGAGAGATTAATGATATCTCTTAGTTTACATAGGTATTAAGAGTGGGCGTGGGGATTGAAATATTAAATCATAAGAGCATCCAGTTCTATATTTCTTCTGGCTCTCTAGCAAGCAATCACTCTGTGAAACATATTTCCTACTGGGAAGGAGATCAGTTTACAGCTGAGTATTCTGGGCCTCTGAGCAGTTACATTTCCCAGAGCAAATTAATTCAGTCATGCTTTTGTTTTCACTTGTGTTTTATGAGTTGAGTTAGTATAAGAGGTCTTCTAGCCTTGGTTACTCTAGACACAATGGATAAAAGGTTTCTGGGCTTTTAAACTAGGGCATTTGTTCCTTTTTCAGGTCTTTTCTATATCACCTCCAGAGTGATCATTCTAAGATGTGGGTCAGATCTTTTCAGTCCTTGGCTTAAATTCCTTTAATTTATCCCATCTGCACACCTGATAGGATAAATTCTTTAGCCTGATATTTAAAGTCTTTCTTGTTCTGTCTTCCATCCCGGATTTCATCCTTTCTAACTGTCCCCTATCTTAGCCAGGCGCAGTGGCACACACCTGTAATCCCAGCACTATCTTAATAAATTACTTGCTGTTGTGTGAACAAACCATTTTATCTTTGTTGTTATGCTTCATCAAACACTCCCCCCCTCCTTTTTTTTTTTACCAGAGAAAAGTTCATATTCCAGATCTCAGGTTAGAGTATATGTGCTTCTGGAATTCTTCCCTGACCTTGCACCAACTCAGAGGGATGTCTCCTTTCTACTTTCTCTTAACTAGTTAGCTCTCTGATCTCCCTCCATTGTCTCTATGTCCCAGTATGCAGAATAGGGTGTGCATCACCTTGACTGGAGTCTATGAAGTTACTTTCTCCTCCCCACTTTTTCTCCTACCAGTTAGGAGATGTTAGATTCAGGGAGGAGCTGGTGCTGTGGTTTCCACTGATGTTGCCTGTGACCTCCAGGCCATCCTCCCCAAGGGAACCAGTACTTGAGAGAAGTACCAGGGAGAGAACCCAGGAGAATGCCTAGGCTCAGCCCTTAGGGAAGTCAACTGCCTCTACTGCCCTTAGTGGCAGCCTGCTAAAGCAGACCTTTCTGGAACAATAATAATTGTAATATTTACTGACTGATCTATATTCCAAGCACTATTCTCACTACTTTATCTGTACATGCATTTGTCTTTTAATCTTTCAATCCCCTCACACCTCTTCCAACTGGGAATTGAACTCAGGGGTGATTTACCACATTTACTACATTCCAAGCCCTTTTTTATTTCAAATTTTGAGATGGGGTCGGTGTCTTGCGCTCCCTAAGTTGCTGGGACTGGCCTCGAATTTGCCAAGGCTGGCATTGAAGTTGGGATCCTCCTGCCTCAGCCTTCAGAGTCGCTGGGATTACAGGAGTGTGCCACCATGGCTCGCTTGTTTTATGTAATCTTCACACACACACACACACACACACACACACACACACATACACACCACCACCACCACCAACAACAACAAAACAACAAAAAAACACCCATGACTGTTGGCACCTGGAGATTAACTAACTTGCTTAAGATCATACCATAAATGACAGTCAGAATTCAAATATGAGCATTATTTCTAGAGCCCATGCTGGTCACCACTATACTGTAGTGCCTTTTTGACCTCTGATCTCATTTCCAATAAAGACACATGTGCTAGCTTCTGTGGTAAACGAAATCAGAGGTTCCTAAATCGAAGATCAGGAGGTAAATTTCCCTCTACTTTATCCATCTGCTTTTTGCACGGGAAGGCTAGCCCAGGGATGCATGGAATATTCTCACAGTTTGAAAAGGAAGGGGAACTTCCAAGTGGCAGGAACCTCTGAAGACTCCCATAGAGAACGCGAGGGAAAGCTTGGTGCGTGGGAAAAGGCCTGGCTGTGGGTGGGGAGCCCCGAGCAGACTGCGCGATCCTAGTCCAGCTTTTTGTCTCTTAAACTTAATGTAACCTTGGTGAAGTCCCCAGCCTCAGTTCCTGTATTTGTAAATTAAAGATAAATATAAGACGGGGCTGATCCCCGCAAAAAGAAAGGGCATCCTCAGTTTTGCCGGGGAACAGGCCCAGCACCAATGCCAAGGAGAGGGGACAGGGAGAATGCGCTGTGTGGGGTCTAGGGCGACAGGATTGGGTGGGCTTCGGAGCTCAGTCCTGAGATCCTATCCCGGTGACAGGGCCGGCTAAGGAAGAACTCTCCGGACCTCTAATGGGTAGACAGTGGGGGCACAGGGGCCAGGGTCGTGGCTCTGTGGGACGCGCCCATTCGCTCCACACCTCCTCAGCTCTCCCAACCGGAGTCGCAGTCTCCGGGGATGCCGGTTGCGGGAGGCCCGGCAGCCGCTGGCCGCGCTGCGGCGACCGCCCGGGAAGCTGTAGCCGGTGGGGAACCAAGAACATCACGTCATCCTTTCCGCCAGGCGCCCGCCCCTTCCCCGACTGCGCCTGCGCAGGCGCGGCGGGGGGGGGGGGCTGCCGCGGCCGGGCTCTCCTGGCGCTTTCCGCCCTTCTCCAGGCTCGCTCGGGCCGCGGCGCTCTGGGCTGGAGGCGGCGGCGGCGCGGAGCGAAGGCGTCCAGGATGCGGCGCGGGGCGGCCCGGTACCCCCCTGCCCCGTCACGGCAGCGGCGGCCGCGGGGACCGGGCCAGGGTCGGGGGCGGCGGTCCGAGCCGCGGTAGCGGCGGCAGCGCCGGCGGGAGGGGCGGCCTGAGGGCAGGCGGGCGCCCGGGTGCGGGGGCTCCGCGCCGCTCCGCACAGCCCGGCCCGGCTCGGCCCCGGCGCCATGAGCGGTGGCGGCGGCGGCGGAGGGGGCTCGGCGCCCAGTCGCTTCGCCGACTACTTTGTCATCTGCGGACTGGACACCGAAACCGGGCTGGAGCCGGACGAGCTATCGGGTGAGTGTGCGCAGAGCTCCGGCCGCTTCCCTACGCCTACTGGGGCCGGGGACCCCGGAGGTACCTCCCCCATCCCGCTTTGTCCTGGGAGCCGGGCGAGGGTCGGTCGACGAGACGCAGGGCGGGCGCGAGCGAAGCGGGTGTCGAGCTGGAGGAGGGGGACGGGATAAGGGGCCCTGCGCTGGGAGGAGTCCCAACCGCCGCTCCGGCCCTCTGCGCCACGGGCCCTTGGCGACCGGGCAGAGGGAAGGGTCCTGTCCATTGGTGTAGGTTGTGTGACTTAGTGTAGAATAAAGGGAGGCTTGTCCTCCAATACCCTTCTGGGAGGGAAGAAGTCATCCCGCGTCCTAGTCAGACTTTAAAAGAAAGAAAGAAAGAAAAAAAAGCAAAACAAAAACTTAGTGGCTTTATCTGGCCTCCTCCCAAGAAGCCTGCGAGACCAATTTCTCAAAACCGTTATAACTCGCCTGGGTTTTCCGACGGGTTGCAACTCTGCCCAATCTGGGACATAAAGTGAACTTGGGCCCGCCAAGAATATGGGAATTCCTATGGCACTTAAAAGGGCTTGTACTCCAGGGCCCTAACTTTCTTTTTTAAATATTTATTTATTTTTTTAGTTTTAGGTGGACAGAATATCTTTATTTTATTTTTATGTGGTGCTGAAGATCGAACTCAGTACCTCAAGCATGCTAGGCGAGCACGCTACCACTGCACCATAACCCCAGCCCCCAGGGCCATAACTTTTTTGGTTTGGTTGTTTTGTTTTTGTGGTGCTGGGGATTGAACCCAGGACCTTATGCATGCAAGGCAAGCACTCTGCCAACTGAGCTATATCCCCAGCCCCCCAGGGCCATAACTTTTTATGAAAAGTAATTTATGTTCTTTATGAGACCATTTTATTTGTGAATAAAAGGGCGTCATCCTACTTGGGGTGGCTGGGTTGTCTTGTGTTGTTTCTCAAATCATCTTTCAAAGGGGGAAGTGGTGGTGGGGGAGTGGCCATGGGGCCCTGATCAGATTTGGAACTCACTGTGGAAATGTGTCAGAATTATAAAATCCCCGTGAATTCCACCCTGTAGTCATCCAAACCTTTGAATTCTAACAGCGTTGAAAAGTTTTTGTCTGAGGTGTCCTGTTAGTGGGTGGAGGTTTGTTATGTTAATACTTTAAAATTATGTCATCCTGATTTGGTGAGGGAAATTCCTTTTCACTTTTCTTTCTTCATTCTCTTTTGGTACTGGGGATTGAACCCAGGCCCTTGCACATGATCTGTCATGATGTTATAGTTTGCCATGAAGTTGCTCTTGGGTTTTGTTTTTGTTTTTGGTCTGGGACTGAACCCAGGGACACGAGCCACATCCCCAGTCCTTTTTGTTTTTTATTTTGAGACAGGGTCTCCTTAATTTGCTTAAGGTCTTGCTGAAGTTGCTGAGGCTGGCTTTGAACTTGCCAGGAGGATTTTCTGCCTCAGTGGCTGGGATTATAGGCATGGGCCACCATCCCTCGCCAAATTTCTCTTTTTTTTAAATTTTTTTTTTTAGTTGTAGGTGGGCACAATATCTTTATTTATTTTGATGTGGTGCTGAGGATCGAACTCAGTGCGACACGCATGCAAGGCAAGTGCTCTATCACTGAACTACAATCCCAGCCCCAAGTTTCACTTTTGAAAGTGATCATCCTGTTGACTAATTTTACTTTGATTCAGAGATGACAGGACAGGACATTTTCTTTTCTTTCTTTCTTTTTTCTTTTTTGCCACCAGAATAATTCCAGTGGGTTTTTTTTTTGTTTGTTTTGTTTTTTTTTGGTACTGGAGATTGAACTCAGGGGCACTCGACCACTGAGCCACATCCCCAGCCCTATTTTGTGTTTTATGTAGAGACAGGGTCTCACTGAGTTGCTTAGCACCTCACCATTGCTGAGGCTGGCTTTGAACTCGTGATTCTCCTATCTCAGCCTCCCTAAGTGCTGGAATTACAGGCTTGCGCCACCGTGCCTGGCTGGCTTTTTTTTTTAAATTTTTTTTTAGTTTAAAATTTTTTTGATCTTTATTTTATTCATTTATTATTTGTATGTGGTGCTGAGGATCGAACCCAGTGCCTCTTGCATGCTAGGCAAGTACTCTACCACTGAGCCACAGCCCCAGCCCCATTCCAATTTTTTTAATGAAAAAAATTGGGTAACAATTGACAAAAATGGATTTGTCTTTTAAAAATATGATAAATTGGTGCTTTGTCAAGGTGAGAAATAAGCTGTTTCCTCAGATTAATAGCAGGTGGAGAAAAAAATCACGAAGCAGTAATACTAGGCCTTTTCTTGGGGAAGATCGATGGATCTATATCTATCTATCTATCTATCTATCTATCTATCTATCTATCTATCTATCTATCTATCTATCTGTCTGTCTATCTATTGCTACCACGGATTGAACCCAGAGGTGCTCTACTACATCCAATAAGCAATGACCTAGTAGGATGTAGCTATTAGTATAGCTACTCTTGGCCTGGTTCTATTCTCATGATACTAAATTGCATCTTATTGGTCTGGCTGGATGTCTTTTTTTTTCCTCTAAAAAAATTTAGAGGAAACCCAGCTGTTTTTTTTGTTTTTGTTTTTTTTTAAATTTTAAATTTTGAAAAAGAATCTCCCTAGTTTACCTCCAGCTTGAATTCGTAATCCTCCTGCCTCAGCCAACTGGAATTGCAGGCATGTACCACAGCCTCTGACTAGATGTCTTTTTTTTTTTGGTACCAGGGATTGAACTCAGGGGCACTCGACCCCTGAGCCACATCCGCAGCCCTATTTTGTGTTTTATGTAGAGACAGGGTCTCACTGAGTTGCTTAGCGCCTCGCCATTGCCGAGGCTGGCTTTGAACTCGCGATTCTCTTGTCTCAGCCTCCCTAAGTGCTGGGATTACAAGCGTGAGCCACCGCGCCCGGCTTGACTAGATGTCTTTAGAACACAGTAACATGTTGAGAAAGAGTAAAAAAAACAGTTATTCTCAATAAAAGATACTTAAAGGTGGGAATAAACCAATGTTATTATTTATGCTGTGCTTTGAGCATCTGATAAATTGTATCAGACACTGGTTTTAGAAAATGAAGATAATGGTTTGCAAATGGTAAAACAGGAATGAAGCTAGGAAGTTACTGTTAACGAGGTCATGAATTTTGGGGTCTGATATTCCTGCTGTGCCACTGACTATTTCTATGACTGGGGGCAAGTTAGATAATCCTGCAAGGGAAAAGTGAATGTAAATATTATATCCCCACCCCTCTCTGGGGTGGGGGAGTGGGTACTGGAGATAACCAGGGGCAATTTACCACTGAGTCATATTCCCAGACCTTTTATTTGAGACTGGGTCTCACTAAGTTGCTTAGAGCCTTGCTAAATTGTTGAGGCTGGCTTCGAATTTGCAGTCCTCCTGCCCTAGCCTCCTGAGCTAATGGGATTACAGCTGTGTGCCACCATGCCTGTCTATTCTTTTTTAATGAATATCTGTTAATTTCCTGTTTTTTCAGCAAGCTAAAATTATATTGCTGTGTAAACTATTAGGAGAATAGAGAAAGGGCGATGAGTTGTATAAATGTGCAAAAGAAGGTTATTTTCATGAGGTGTGGTGGTGCATGCCGATAATCCCAGTGATTTGGGAAGCTGAGGTAGGATTGCAAGTTGGAGGCAAGACCTTGTGTCAAAAAATAAAGAGGGAAGGACACTTAACTCAGTGGTAGAGCACCCATGGGTTCAATACCCAGTGTGGCGCAGGTGGGAGTGGGTAGGGGGAAGGGCAGGGCATTTTTTTTCCTTAAAATGCACAACATGCGAAGATCATTTATCAATAGGTGGCCTTTGTTAGAACAGATACCGATTGAAGGATTTGTTTTACCCCCTTCGTTCATTTCTTATGGGTTGATAAGGAGAGTCTGAACTACCCAGAGGGAGTCTTTGAATAAAACAAAACAATATAAATACCTCACCCTGCTGAGACTCTCCATGGTGTGTTTTCTCTCCTTAGCCTTCCCTGTACTTCCCAAAGTGATGATGTCATAGTCACTGAAACTACAGGAAGTTGTGACTTGTACCCAGATTCTCTAGGGAGGTACTGAGAAGTCTGTTTTGTCCAGGCAAAGTAAGTTACATACCTCACCCAGTTTCTAACTCTAAAGAGTGTATCCAGAACAAGTAAATCAAAGATGCTTAGTTTTCCTTCTGGTTTTGGGAAGGATTAAGATTCTTCTCTTTTTATAGCAGTTAGCATGGGGAGTTACTGTGTTGAATATAGACTCAGATCCCCTGCCTTAGCCTGAGTTACTGGGATTACAGGCATGTGACACCGTGTCTTGCCTCATCTTTCAGCCAGATTCATTCTTCACATTTTGCTGCATTTTTGTTGTCACTTATATGTATGTCCCGCTGTATTATGTATAGGCAAAACAAACAGTGTATTGAGATATAATTCACCTATTTAAAACATAGTTCAGTGATTTTTAGTATATACATAGTGGTTTAGTCATCACTGCAGTTAATTTTAGATTATCACTCAATTCGTTTTTTCTTTTCTTTTCTTTTTTTGGTCCTGGGGATTGAACTTAGGGGCACTTGACCACTGAGCCACATCCCCAGCCCTATTTTGTTTTTTATTTAGACAGGGTCTCAGTGAGTTTCTTAGCAACTCGCCATTGCTGAGGCTTGCTTTGAACTTGCGATTCTCCTGTCTCAGCCTTCCAAAGTGCTGGGATTACAGCTGTGAGCCAACATGCTCAGCTAATCACTCCATCCTTGAAACCTGTACCCATTAGGAGTTATTCCCCATTTTCTTCTAATCTCCAAACCTCCATCCTTAGCAGAATATCTTATTTAAAGAAATAAAAGTCGTGGTGGTACATACCTGTAGTCCCAGCAGTTGGGGAGGCTGAGGCAGGAGGATCACAAGTTCAAGGCCAGCCTCAGCAATTTAGCAAGACTCTGTCTCTAAAATAAAAAGTGCTGGTGATGTAGCTCAGTGGTAGTAGTATACCTCTGGGTTCAATCCCCAGTACCAAAAACAAAAACCAACCAACCAAACAGATAAACAAAAACCACCTGGAAATGCTTTGTTTCTCCCCATTTTATAGAAATGAAGTGGCTGTGAAAAGTTTAGTGAAGGGGGCTGGGATTATAGATTAGTGGTAGAGCACTTGCCTAATGTGAGGCACTGGGTTCGATTCTCAGCACCATATATAAATAAAGGTCCATCAAAAAAAAAACTTTTTTGGTACCGGGGATTGAACTCAGGGTCACTCAACCACTGAGCCACATCCCCAGCCCTGTTTTTTGTGTTTTATGTAGAGACAGGGTCTCACTGAGTTGCTTGCTTAACGCCTCGCTGTTGCTGAGGCTGGCTTTGAACTCGCGATCCTCCTGTCTCAGCCTCCCAAAGTGCTGGGATTACAAGCGTGAGCCACCATGCCCGGCTAAAAACAAAAAAAAGTTTAGTGAAGGAACTGGGGATGTGGCTCAGTATAGTAGAGTGCTTTTGTATCATATGTAAGGTCCTGAGTTCTGTCCCCAGCACTGAAAAATAGAAAAGAAAAAGTTAAGTTTGATGAGCCAGTTTCAAACTGGGATTCAGTATGAACTAAATTTAAATTTTTATTTTCCTATGCCAGTTTGGTTAATTCTGGGCAAATTCTCTCATGGTCATCTCTACTTTGAAGCTTAGATTACTAGTTGTAGCAGAACTCAAATCCTGCTGGCTTACCTCAGGCATCTATGGATACTGCCAGAAGTCAAGTGTGCTGTATAGAGGGAGATTTCCTAAGTTAGGTCATGTGTTTTCTTTTGTAAGGTAGAACAAGGAAGAAGTCAATAGATGAGACTAGCACACAGGAAATACAGAGTATCCCAAGATAGTTTAAAGTACATGCTGAATTTACTTGGAGAGACCCTATATTCCTAGAATGTAAGAGAATCCCATTTGATTTCCTCAGGTAGGAAAGATCTCATTGAAAATAGGTGGATTTTACTTTAATGACACTGAGTCTCTGCCCCTGTCTTCTTGGGAGGAAATCCTGGGTCACAGTATTTAGTGCTTAAAACCAAATTAGACTCTGCTTAGCCTGCCCTTCCTTCTTAGGTTAAAAATAAAGTTTACTTTGCCTAAGGCCTCCTTTGGCACACCCTTTCCAGGCCTATATCCTTTTATAAACTTATTTTTTTGGCCAAGTCTGGTGGAAGGTGTACTTGGGCTTGGCCTAGCTCCTCAATTCCTGTGTTGTTGTCCTTGGATTGGAATTACAGTCAGATAACTTTAGAGGTCTCTCAGGGACCTGCATTCACCTGAGAGAACCTATACTTAATTTGTTTTAGGTTCCTGCTGGATTTGACATAGGATCCAGTGAGAGAATTACTTGCCTCTCAGAAGCTTGTGTCTTTTTTGGAAGTCAGTGATTAAACGCAGCCTATCATTGCCAGATTTTTAGATTTAGTTCCTAAAAACTATTAAGTGAGGCAGATATTAGTCAAATGCCTACATTTCAGTTGTTCCATGGTTGTTGATTTCAGTTTGGAGTATTTAGAACCACAGGGCTGAGTTCTAAGAGTGGCAGGGTCCTGACATGACCAAAGGGATTATGTGCCAGATCTCAAGGTGTGAATATTCCTAGAGGACAAGATTTAACTCCAGGAGATAAGATGGCAACCATTACATTTCTCAAATATTATACTTAAAATATTTGCTTAGTTGCCATCCATGGGATCTCTTATAGGTTCCTGTGAAAGGTTAGTCTTTATTGTTGTTTATTAGTGTGATGGGTAAGTCAGGACAAAATTTTGCTAGGCCATCTGTGGTCTATTATGTGAACTGAACTAGCTGGGTAAGTTCGAAGTGCTTTTATGGAATGCTGAGAGGCCTGAGCAGTGACAAACTCTGTGGAGATTCCTCTCATTAAGTTTCATTCCCCAGCGAGTGTGGGATTCCTTGATTTCTAAACTATTTTCAGTTGGCAAAATACAATATGTGTGTGCATTTGTTTATATTGGTCACAGAATCAAAAAATGTCAGAGCTAGATACCAGAGATAGTTTAGTCACTGCTTTTGGCAGATGATAATGATTAATCTTTGTAATTTCTTAGTATACTTTTAAACTTATTTTTTATTTTTTCAGCCCCACTTGAATAAAATTTTTTGTTCATTGTCACCTAGCAAGTTAGAAAGAAAAAGTTAGAATCTAAGTGTTCTGTCTGCTCACTATTGATATGATTTTTGTAATTAAAAAAATTTCTTTTTCTTATAGGTAGAGGGAAACTGAAGCAATGGCTTAATCATTGCATCTTGGGTGTGATGTGACTTGGCTTGGAATGGAGTGGCTTCTTAGTGGTTCAGTCCTGAATGCATTTTGCAGTAGAGAAGGAAGGCCACTTATATTTTTGAAATGTAATTAAGGTTGATTATTGTTTTTCCTTCTCTCTACTGTATTTACTTATTTGTGGTAGTTTTAGGATGTTTAATGCTTCTTGAATTAGGTATGTTTCTTTGATTAGAAAAAGAAAAAGAAGCTGGGCACAGTGTCACATGCCTGTTAATCCCAGCTGCAAGGGAGGCTGAGGCAGGAGGACCATGAATTCAAAGCCAACCTCAGCAAAAGCAAGGCACTACACAACTCAGTGAGCCCTGTCTCTAAACAGAGTACAAAATAGGACTGGGGATGTGGCTCAGTGGTTGAGTGCCCCTGAGTTCAATCTCTTACCGAAAAAGAAAAGAAAAAAGAAAGTTTTACATTTGCTAATCTCAAAAATTCCTCAGTATAGTGTTATAGTTCACATTTTTTATGATTGTAGTTTGGAGTCTGACTGTGACTTCCAATTAACCATATTCTTTTTTTTTTTGTGGTACTGGGGATTGAACTCAGGGGTACTCGACCACTGAGCCACATCCCCAGTCCTATTTTGTGTTTTATGTAGAGACAGGGTCTCACTGAGTTGCTTAGCGCCTCGCCATTGCTGAGGCTGGCTTTGAACTCGCGATTCTCCTGTCTCAGCCTCCCTAAGTGCTGGGATTACGGGCTTGAGCCACCGCGCCCAGCTTTTTTTTTTTTTTTAAACTTTATTTTATTGCTTTGTATGTGGTGCTGAGGATCGAACCCAGGGCATCACGTATGCGAAGCAAGCGCTCTACCGCTGAGCTACAATCCCAGCCCCTAACCATATTCTTTGTAGTGAAAGGATATGGGAAACAATCAAGAAACTTGTAGAATTTTTTTTTGGTGTTGAGGATTGAGCCCAGAGGTGCTTTACCACTGAACTACATTCCTAGCCCTTTTTGTTTTTAATTTTTATTTTGAGATAGATATTTAAAAATAAAAAATTTTTATTTTGTTTTTAATTTTTATTTCGTGAAGTTGCTTAGGGTCTTGCTAACTTGCTGAGGCTGGTCTTGAACTTGTGATTCTCCTGTCTCAGCCTCCCAAGTCACTGGGATTACTGGCGTGTGCCACTGTGCCTGGCATTTTAGGATTTTTTTAAAAATATATATTTTTTAAATGTTTTATTTTTTAGTTGTAGATGGACACAATGTCTTTATTTTATTGCTTTGTATGTGGTGCTGAGGATCGAACCCAGGGCCTCATGCATGCAAGGCAAGCGCTCTACCGCTGAGCTACAATCCCAGCCCTAAAAATATTTTTTTAAGCGGGACGTAGTGGCGCAATCCTTGTAATCCCAGCACTTAGGGAGGCTGAGATAGGAGAATCGTGAGTTCAAAGCCAGCCTCAGCAACGGTGAGGTACTAAGCAACTCAGTGAGACCCTGTCTTTACATAAAACACAAAATAGGTCTGGGGATGTAGCTTAGTGGTCGAGTACCCCTAAGTTTAATCCCTAGTACCAAAAAAAAAAATTTTTTTTAGTTGTCAATGGACCTTAATATTATTTATTCATATGTGGTGCTGAGAATCAAACCCAATGCCTCACACATGCTAGGTAAGTGCTCTACCACTGAGCCACAACTCCAGCCCGCATTTTAGGATTTATAAAGACATTAAGACAGAAGAGAAATGAGTTAGATACAATAATCACTGGCCATGATTTATAGGACAGTAAATAGGTAATCCCAATTTATAGTAGACTACTTGTGCTTTTGTTATAAGACATTAAAACTACTTTGCAGGAACGTCAAAGGGTTTGGTTCTTTTCTCAAGATGGGATTATCATCTCTGATGTCATTTTCTTTGCTTTTATGTAAAATATACATAAAATATGTAATTTTTAACCAGTTTAAAATGTGTATTTCAGTGGTATTTGGATATTCACAATGTTGTGTAGCTCATCACCCTTATGTAGTTCCAATATTTCATTACTCCACCCACTAAATAGTAGCTTCACATTACCTCTTTTTCCCATGCCTGTGGCAAGTACAGATTTGCTTTCTGTCTGTGTAAATTTACCCATCCTGGATATTTTGTACAAATGGAATCATGGAAGGTGGGACTTTTTGTGTCTGGCTTCTTTTATGTAGTAACTTTTAAGGGTTCATCCTTGTAATAGCATGTGTAGTAATTCATTCCTTTTTATGACTGAGTACTGTTCCATTGCATAAATATATCACATTTTGTTTATCCATTAATCTGTTGATGGAGTTTGGGTTGTTTCCCCATTCTGGTTATTGTGAATAGAACTTCTGAGAGCATTTATGTATCAGTTTTTATTTGACCACCTGTGTGGATATATACTAAGAAGTGAAATTGTTGGATCATACGGTAACTCTATAGCCTATTAAGGGATTGCCAAACTGTTTTCCACAGTAGTGTCATTATTTTACGTTCTTACGTGCAATGTATCAGGTTTCCACTTTCTCTACATCCTTACTAGTTATTTTCCACATTTTTGGGGGGGTACTGGGGATTGAACTCAGGGTCACTCAACCACTGAGCCACATCCCCAGCCCTATTTTGTATACTATTTAGAGACAGGGTCTCACTGAGTTGTTTAGTGTCTTGCTTTTGCTGAGGCTAGCTTTGAACTCACGATTCTCCTGCCTCAGCCTCCCAAGCTGCTGGGATTACAGGTGTGCACCACCATGCCTGGCTTATTTTCCACATTTTGATGTCCTTGTGGATTGTCCATATATGCTTGCTATTATTTCTCTTTTTGTTCATTTGTTTTTTGGAGGACATGGGGAAAATTGAGTTGTGGTGCTGTTTTTTGTTTTTGTTTTTGTTTTGGTAGTGGGGATTGAACTCAGGGGCATTCAACCAGTGAGCCATATCCCCAACCCTATTTTGTATTTTATTTGGAGACAAGGTCTCACTGAGTTGCTTAGCATCTTGCTGTTGCTGAGGCTGACTTTGAACTTTCGATCCTCCTGTGTCAGCCTCCTGAGCCACTGGGATTATAGGCGTGTGCCATCGCACCTAGCAAGTTGTGGTGCTTTTGAAGGTTATTATTGGTCTTTTGTGCTTAGGAAAGTTGGTGAATCTATTATAGAAGTGGGGAGGATAAATGAATGTGGTTTAGAGGGTAGTTTAGTTTCTTACGGGCTTCCACATCAAATTACCACAAATTGGGTATCTTTTTATTGAATTAATTATTTATTTTACAAACTGGGTATTTTAAAACAATATGGTAATTTATTTTATCACTATTCCAGAGGCCAAAAATTCAAGTCAAGATGTCAGCAGGCCACAGTCGCTCTTGGGGAGAATAATTTCTTGCCTCTTTTGGTGGCTTTTGCCATTTCTTGACCTCTGACCACACTAATCCAGTCTGTCTCTATCTTCACATTCTTCTTTCTTTTCTATGTGTTTTCTCTTCTTTGTGTCTATCTTATAGGTTTCCTTTTTAAACATTTTTTTAGTTGTAGATAGACACAGTATCTTTATTTATTTATTTTTATGTGGTGCTGAGGGTCGAACCCAGTGCCTCATGCATGTGAGGCAAGCGCTCTACTACTGAGCCACAATCCCAACCCTCTTGACATTGAATTTTAAGTCTACCCAACTAATTCAGGATGATCTCATCTCAAGGTCCTTGAGAATTCCTTGGGAATTAGGATGTGGTCATACCTTTTTGGGGCTACCATTTAACCCATTACAGAGGACCTAAAGGGTTGTCTTGAATTTCTTTGTGAGCAAGAAATATAGAGGAGTAAAAGGGGACAGTCTAGAAAGAATGGTTGAGGAGAAAGGAGCCCAAAGCTACCAGTACTGTTATGGTTACTATACTTGGTATTCAGAGATGTCACAGGATTTTAGGATAGATAAAAATGACTTAAATAGAATTTTGATAGAAGCCGTGCAACTCAAACAAGAAATCAAATTTCTGCTAGGGTAGAACATTATTATCTAAAATAAAAAGCATTTCATTAACAGCCACAGAGATGTTAGAAAAAGTCAGATACTGTTTTTATTCTTATCAGCAGTCACTATCATTTCTAAGCCTAGAATTTATACTGTACTCTTTTAAAATAGGCAAGTTAGGACCCATAGATAATAAGCAAGAATACGTTAGAATTTTCCAACCTCTTATTTCCAGAGGAAGAAAGTATAGCTGGGAGAGCTCAAGAACTTGTCCAGGTTCTCAGCTGATTAGTGCCAAGCTGAGTCTTGAATTTGGTGTTCCTTAACTCTTAGTTGATTGGATTTTTTTTCATGATAAAATGTGAAGCTGTACAAACTTATTAAAGAAGTGGAGATTTGTTTTATTTATAAAATAAATTTGTTTTCTATTTGTTTTATTTATATTTGTTTTTTTAATATTTGTTTTATTTATATATTTTCCCCCTTTAAAGTAGAAGTTCCCTACTAGGATAGTAATGGAGATAGTGTAACCTAGAGGTTACCTGGGTTAAAAACCCAGGCCTTTCTTCCTTTCTCCTTCCTTTTCTCCCTTCCTTCCTCCCTCTTTCCCTCCCAATTAAACTCAGGGGCACTCTACCAATGAGCCACGTTCCCAGCACTTCTTGTTTTTTATTTTGAGATGGAGTCTCACTAAGTTGTCTAGGCTGGCCTTGAACTTGTGATTCTCCTACCTCAGCATTTGAGTTGCTGGGGTAACAGGCATGCACCACTGCTCCCGGTGTATTCCTATAACTATTTGTGTGACCTCGGGCAATCTCCTTTCTTTTTCAGTTTCCTGATCTTTAAAGTGGAAATAGAACTCATAGAGTTCTTGTAAGGATTAAATGAATCAATACACTAAGTGATTTGGAACAATGCTGGCACATGGTATCTGTTAAACGTTCACTAACATTTTTATTTTTATCATTTAAATTCCTATATAATTTTGACATTGATGGGAAGTTATGATAGCATAATAGTGTTGCATACATTATCTCATTTGAGCTTGTTAGCAACTACAAGAGGGAAATTCTTTTTTTTTTTTTTTTTTTTTTGATACCGGGGATTGAACTCAGGGGTATTTGACCACTGAGCCACATCCACAGCCCTATTTTGTATTTTATTTAGAGACAGGGTCTCAGTGAGTTGCTTAGCGCCTCGCTGTTGCTGAGGCTGGCTTTGAACTTGTGATTCTCCTGTCTCAGCCTCCCAAAGTGCTGGGATTACAGGAGTGTGCCACTGTGCCCACTGTCAGGAGGGAAATTCTGTTCTCATTTTATAGATAAGAAAACTGAGGTATAGTACAGTCAAGTAACTTGTCTAAGGTTACACAGCTAATGTGAGGAAAGACTGGAAATTCATATTAAGATCTGCTAGAATTCACTTTTGTTTTCTTTTTTTAAATATATATTTTTTAGTTGTCATTGGACTTTGTTTATATGCGGTGCTGAGAATTGAACCCAGTGTCTCACACATGCTAGGCAAGCACTCTACCAGTGAGCCACAACCCCAGCCCTAGAATTCACTTAAAAAAAAAAAAAAGTTGTCAATGGACCTTTATTTTACTTATACATATGTGATACTGAGAATTGAACCCAGTGCCTTACATATGATAGGCAAGTGCTCTACCACTGAGCTACAACTCCAGCTCTCAGTCTTTCTAACTAAAAATCTGTTGAAATAAATATACATAAAGTACCCATATCAAAATATTCAGTGATGATATTTTTTATAAACTGAGTATACCCATGTTGCTAGCACCCCAGAATCTTTTCTTATACCCTTTCCAATTACTCTGTGCCCTACCACTCACCAATGATAACTATCATTCTGATTTCTAAGAGCATAGATTAGTTTTGTCTGTTTGTACTTTATATAAATATGATCATATATCATACTCTTTCATGACTGGATTCTTTTTTTTTTTTAAATTTTTTTTGGTTGTTGATGGATCTTTATTTATTTTATTTATTTGTATGTGGTGCTGAGAATCGAACCCAGTGCCTCATGCATGCTAGCCAAGCGCTCTACCACTGAGCCACAACCCCAGCCCCATGACTGGATTCTTTTGTACAACATTCTGTTGAAAAAATCATTTCACCTCATATGTAGTTTTGGATTATTCGTTCTCATTGCTGTATAGCTTTCCGTTGTGTAACTTTACCACAATTTCTCTCTCAGTTTACAGTGAATACATGAGTAGTTTTAGTATTTTGCTCATTACAGTATTAATATGAACATTCACGTATGTACCTTTTTGTGAATATACTTTTTGGTCTGTTGGGAATATACTTGGGTGTGGAATTGCTGGGTCATAGGTATACATATGTTCAGTGTTAGTAGGTGTTGCCACACAGTTTTCTATAGCATTTGTAGCAGTTTCATTCCTACCTGCCATGCATGAGATGTAGGTTGCCCCCTATCCTCACCAGCACTTGGCATTTTCCTTCCTTTTCATTTGGCTATTCTGGTGGTTATGCAGTGATACTGCATTATTCGTTTTTGTGTGTTCTGGATGACTGATGAAGTTGAACACCTTTCAAAAGTTTATGGGACATTTTGTGTGTATTCTTTTTCTTGAAGTATCAAGGTCTTTTTGCTATTTTTCTTTGCAGGTTATCTTTTTATCTTATTGGTTAAATGGAATTTTATATATGTTCTGGGTATGAGTATTTTGTTTGTTTTATGTATTGCCATTGTCTTCTTGTATTTTGTGTGTTCCCTTTTTCACTTAGTGGTGACTTTTCAAGGAACAAAAGTTTTGAATTGTAGTATTTATCAGTTTTCTCTCTATGTGTAGTGTATTTTGTGTCTTTGCTATTGCAGGGTCATGAAGATGTTCTGTATGTTCTTCTAAAGGCTTTATTGTTTTACCTTTCACATTTAGATGTGTAACCCCGGAGCTGACCCTTCTAAATACTATGCTGTAACACTACTCTGTACTGGCTGGGAAAAAGCTCCCCCATTCTTTTTTTTTTTTTTTTTGGCTATTTTTCAGCTTTCTATAGAGTGAAAGAGAAAACATTTCCATTGCTCACAGCTGGGCCTGAAGTACAACAAGGCTTTGATATGACCAATACAGTGCTTTTAATGCATATTTTGTAAAACAAATGCTAGCCTTTGTGCTTTGATACAGTACCAATTTGTAAGATTTTAGTGGTTAGAAAACTCTGTAAGAAAAACAATTATTGCTATAAAAGGTTTAAAGAGAAAGGAAACTTTCTCTCTTGTTATTGAGGGTAGGTTAACAGGAGGCATCCATATTCTTCAATCTCCTTGTATTCTGTAAGGAAAAAGAAGCTTCTAGGTATCCCTTAAAAACCGTGGTTTAAAATTTGGACTCAAGACACACCAGGTTTCTTGAGATAGCTATATTTGCTGCCATGGGCTCACAGATATACATTCTGTGAAGTGGATGTATATTGCCACTTTCATGCAGTAGAGGCTTCTTTTTTAGGAAGTATTTAGAAACTTCCAGGGCATTTCTGTGTCTCATTTTTAGGGCTAAAGGTTTGGAGGCAACTCTTGTACATATGACATTCCTTTTGGGAAGAAAGGAGCTAATATTTGTTAAATATCTCTTGTGCTCTATGTTTCATATGCTTTGTACACACACACACACACATATTATATGTATATTTTGGTACTAGAAATTGAATCCAGGGGCTGGGATTGTGGCTCAGTGGTAGAGCGCTTGCCTCGCGTGCATGAGGCACTGGGTTCGATTCTCAGCACCATATAAAAATAAATAAAATAAAGATGTTGTGTCCATCTACAACTAAAAAAATATTAAAAAAAAAAAAAAAGAAATTGAATCCAGGGGTGCTTAACCACTAAGCCACATCCCCAGACCTTTTTTTATACTTTGTTTCGAGACAAGGTTTTGCTAAGTTGTGTAAGGCCTTACTAAATTGCCGAGGCTGACTTTGAACTCATTATCTTCCTGCCTTAGCCTCCTGAGCCACTGGGATTATGGGTGTGTGCCACCGTGCTGGCAGTTTTATATATGTTAACTCACTCAGTCTTCTCAATAGTTCTGATAAGGTAGGTATTGATTCTCCATGGTACAGATGAGGAAATAGATTTATAGAAGAGAGGTTCTTTTATTTATTTATTTAGTTATTTTGGGTAGCAGGAATTGAACCCAGAGCCCTTTTTGTCTTTCTATATATGACACTTCTGACACTAAAGGTGGGAACCCCTCCCAACTGGGTTTTCAACAATTTAATTCATGTTTTGACATTAACTAACTGTAGTTTGTGCAGATCCCACAAGTTTAGGGCTCAGTCCCAGAAGACTTTCCTCCATTTCAGGTGCCAATCAGAAGTCCCAGATTGCCATCTGTGCTTCTTACCAACTGAGTATCTAACAGGGATTCCCACAGCCCTTCCTCAGGTTTGATAATTTGCTTGAATGACTCACAGAATTCAGGAAAGTGCTTTACTATTACCCATTTATTATAAAGGATACTACTCAGTTACAGCCAAATAGAAGAGATGCAAAGGGCAAAGTGTGGACACTGTCTGTACCTCAATGTATTCACCAGCCCAGAAGCTATTTGAATCTTCTTGATTTTTTTTAAATAAAGATTTTATTACTGAGTCCTGATTGATGAAATCATTGCTCATCTGTGATTATTTAGCCTCTTTCCTCTTGGACCAGGAAGATATAAATGGGGACGGATAGGACATGGGTTAGCAGGGAACCATGGGCATATTTTGGCAATACTGAAGCATACCATTTGGACAGAAGTATAGTATTCAGAGGATGATAATTGGGAGAAAGGGCTAAAGAGTTATACCAGATATACCAGGTAGATTATATGATAAAAGAATTGTGGGAAAAAAGAGAGATGATATATTTGACTTTAGTGGCTTGGGGACAATCAGTTGTCACTATTAACTTCTATAAATAATCTAGTTGTAGGAAAATCACTACCCTATTAATTGTTCTGCTGGGATCCCCATTTTAGCGTTTCTACACCTAATAAAATGAAAGAAAAAAGAGTGTTTGTGGGATTGTTGGTGTAAATGTATTCATTTTCAAAGTTTGTCCAGACAAGAGGCCATGAGAGATGTAGAACAATGGACATCGAGAAGGTAGAGAGAAAGAATTGACATAGCATTTGCTCTTTTGGGCTCTTTTTAAAAACCTGTAACTTTTCACTTTTGGCTACATTAGTGGCTTTAGTCTTTTTGTTGTTGTTGTTTTTCCCTAAAGAGGGGTAGAAGGCCTTAACCTCATATCTCTATTATATTCTTCTTACTAATCTCAGTAACTGGCAGGTTGGGATAACATTTTATCCTTATTTGTTAACTTTCCCTAGATTTTTACCATTGCAGTAGTAGCATAGGAAAGGACAGGACAGGAAGGGACAGACAGTCTTTCCTGTTAACTGCTGGAGAGTAAGGCAGTTTGGAGATTGTTGATGCTTCATATAATGAAAGACTCCTAGGAGGTTTTGGGTTGCCTTGGTTGGGGAAGAACCAACTGAGTTGAGGATGTACTCTACATCAAAGAAGAGAATTTGGGGCCATCTGGCTCTTTAGCATTCCTTTTTTACCCCCTCCTTGGTACTAGGGGGAGGGTATCAGGGATTGAACCAAGGGGTGCTTAACCACTGAGCCACACCCCTAGCCCTTTTTTATTTTTTATTTTGAGACTGTGTCTTTTTAAGTTGCTTAGAGCCTTGCTGAATTGCTGAGGCTGGCTTTGAACTTTTGATCCTCCTGCCTCAGCTTCTGAATCACTGGGATTTCAGGCATATGTGACTGGCCTACTTGATTTTTGACTGACGACAGGATTGCATCAGACTTTCAAGTTTACACTGCACATGATCCTACCCAAGGAAGGGAAGTTTGCCATGCTAAAAATCCAAGGCTACTCTAAATTATTTTGGTCCACATTGGCAAGTTCTAATTATCACATCTCCCTGAATTTTGGAATCTATTCTGTGTAAAGGTTCCCTCCTTCAGAGTAACTTGTGTTATTATCCACAGGGAGGAGGAGCCTTTTGGGCCTGGATTTCTCCTGCAGATAACAGGTTGTTTGCTGAGGAATGTAGCATATCCTATTGACTTAAGCCAGGCAGGGCTGCAGGTAAATCACTTTTTATTTATTTTTATTTTTATTTTTTTTGATAAATTCTCAGTATTTATCAGTTTTATTTACTTTTAAAAATTTATTTATTTAAATGCATTTCAAGTCATAGTACATATATAGAGCTCAATTTTCCATCTCTCTGGTTGCAAACCAGATAGAGTCACACCATTTGTGTCTTCATACATGCACCTAGGGTAGTGATGTCCATCTCATTCAACCATTTTTGTTACTTTCATTCCCCCTCCCCTCCACCTCCCCCCTGCCTCATCCAAAGTTCCTACATTTCTCCCATGCTCCCCACCCCCACCCCCCTTATGTATCAGCATCCACTAATCAGAGAGAACATTTGGCCTTTGTTTTTTGGGGCTTGGCTTACTTCACTTAGTATGATGTTCTCCAATTCCATCCAGGTAAATCACTTTTAAAAGAAAGCATGTGGGGGTCAGCATAGTGGGCCCAATTTATAGAATTATCACCTTAATATTATATTCTCAGTGCTAATGTCTGTTACCTATTAATGTAACAATACTTAATAGTTTGTGTATTTCAAGGCTAGAGGTGTAGCTCAGTAGCAGAAAACTTGCCTTGCACAAATAAGACCATAGATTCAATCCTTAGCACTGCAAAGAAACAACAACAACAACAACAATCATTGTAATTTTTTGTGTTGAATTGCTTTAAAATATCATACATTGCAAATCAACTTTTTTTTATATAATTTATTGGAAAGTGTTTGGGCTCAGAAAACATGACCTTAAAGTAATGTGCTTTGAACTAAAATTAGGAGATTGGAAGGCTTCAGAAGCAAAATCTCCTGTCTTCCTGTCCTGCTGTCTGTTCCTTTGGTTCTCTTCTGAAATGAGTCATAGAGACTAAAATTCCTTTTCCATAAGTTGAGTCATAAAAACTAGAACTTTTTTCCCCCAAATTAAGTCACAAAACCTAGAAAGGTCACTCCCTTCCTTCTTTTTCGCTTAGTCCCATATTCCAGAGAGGTCTTTCCCAGTCCTGGGAAAAGGAATGATGCACAGTGAAACTAAGAAAAATTTGAACAGATAGAGCTTGCTGAGTTTTCTGCCCCCCCGCCCCCCCGCCTTTTTTTAAATACTGGGGATTGAACCGGGGATACTTTACCACTGAGCTACATCCCCTGTCTTTCCTTTTATTTGGAGATAGGGCCTCACTAAGTTGCTTAGTACATCACTAAATTGCTGAGGCTGGCCTCAAACTTGTGATCCTCCTGTCTCATCCTCTCAAATTGCTGGGATTACAGGCGTACGCTGCACTGCTGCACCTAACTAGATCACGTACTTTTTTATTCAATCACATTTTTGCGTGGCTTTCCATTCTTTTTTTTTTTTTTTTTTGGTACCGGGGATTGAACTCAGGGGTGCTCTGACCACTGGGCCATATCCCCAGCCCTAATTTTGTGTTTTATGTAGAGACAGGGTCTCACTGAGTTGCTTAGTGCCTCGCCATTGCTGAGGCTGGCTTTGAACTTGCGATTCTCCTGTCTCAGCCTCCCAGAGTGCTGGGATTATAGGCATGAGCCACCGACTTATGCTCTTCCTTATTAACTTGTCCTTTGTTAGTGTCAGCTGTGACCCTTATGATGGAGGAGAAAAGGTATCACATTTTTCCACTCTTATGAGTTCATTCTTTCGTTCTTTCTTTCTTTCCTTTCTCCTCCTCCTCCTCCTTTTCTTTTTCTTTTTTTGTGGGAGGTACCAGGGATTGAACCCAGGGGCACTTAGCCATTGAGCACACTCCCATCCTTTTTATATTTTGAGACAAGGTCTCACTGAGTTGCTTAGGGCCTCACTAAATTACTGAGGCTGGCCTCAAACTTTCAGTCTTCCTGCCTCAGCCTACTAAGCTGCTGGGATTAAAGATATATGCCACCAGCCGGGCGCGGTGGCTCACGCTTGTAATCCCAGCACTTAGGGAGGCTGAGACAGGAGGATCGCGAGTTCAAAGCCAGCCTCAGCAATGGCGAGGCACTAAGCAACTCAGTGAGACCTTGTCTCTACATAAAACACAAAATAGGGCTGGGGATGTGGCTCAGTGGTCGAGTGCCCCTGAGTTCAGTCCCTGGTGCCAA